>WEIU01001688.1:10944-27623 GCA_013389925.1 Aegithalos caudatus | reverse complement strand
TGATTGAGAAGTTATAGTAAGTAGATGTTGCAGTAACAAATGCTAGACCTTCTAGTAAGGCAAAAATATTTGTTTTATGAATTGCATTATTTACAGCAGAATATACTAAATATTTCAACACATTGTTTCTAAAAGTTGGTAAGTAACATTATTGTTTGTGGCTTGCTACTCAATGATATAAAAAGTTAAATCATTTATGGGATAAGATTTTGAAAAACATTGTTTCATAAAACCCCTATTTCCAAGCACTTGTCTGTTGATTAATGCTGGGGGTCATACAGGCTTTGAAAATACTGTTTTCAGAAGCTTTAAAACCAGAAAGTGATCACAAATTACACCATTATAAAAACTAAAACGAAAATATTTTTTTTTCTCTATAGTCATTTCTCACACATGGAACACAACCACCCACACAGCACACCTACATTCCACCTCCATCCAATCAACCTATTTCTCAGCAGCATTTAGCAAAAGGAGAGATGATAATATATCTTTTTTTTCTATTTATAAAGGTTGGAATGTTGCTGAATTACAATGGAACTAAATTTCACTGAAGTATTTAAATAGGCAGGAGATGGTAGTGACAAGTCACAATGAAACATTTTGTTGATTAATTTTGCAAACAGCTTTTTATTTTGCGTATTCAGTGACATTTTTTAAAATGTGGCCAGTAAATGAAGACCTTGAAATCTGAAATCCATACTGAAATTGTTGTAAACTCTAGATGATAAATGTTGAAGAAAATGGGAGAATACAAAATGCATTTGAATTGTGCTCTAAAAGAAATATTGTTGTAGCTATGGAAGCATAAATATATAAGAAAGGAAAATGTGTGCAGAGCAATAATATGATTCAATAATTTAATATCTAATCTCCTTTGTCACACCATATGATATCACTGAAGGTAGTGATAGGGAATGAGATAAAGCCAGCATCCTCTGGGCTCTGATTGTCTTCTATCAGGTCTGAAGAGAGGTCACAAAATCCAACTTAAATATCACTTAGACACATGTTTTGTTTAATTTTGTTAACTCACATTGCCCTAATTTCTATTAATTTTTTCCCCAAATCCAGAGCAAAACTTGTATGAGTGACATAAAATTATGTCTTATAATTTCTTATGTGCTATAGCTTCCTTCAATTTCAGTGTATAATCAAGGTTATGTATTTTCTTTATGATTGTAGGGTGTGACAAGTAATCGATTGTATTTTCCATTAACTCTTCGGAAACCAAGACTCTTGAGAAAGACTCTTCCTCATAACTCAGTAACTGTACAGGCCAAGACACATTTTTAAGATGGGTATGCTTCACCTTTCACAGGTCAATAACCTCACATTCAAGCACTGTGGTTAGGACTCATAGGATGCCAGAGGCTGAAGCATGCGAGCAAAAACTTTTTGTTTGCAGCTCAGCTTTTAACTGAAAGTCCCTTGCTGTTTTGATCATGACTTTTTCTAACTGTAAGAGGGACTGTGAAGAGAACACAGAATTAATTTTCTGTTTGACCTTGCTTGAGTATAGGTTCCCAGAGGAGGAAGGCAACTGCAAAACTTTAGCTCCCATTTTCCTTCTGTTACCTAGGAAAACCTCACTGTTGCACCTTAGGTACTGACTCTGATTCCATACTCTCTCATACCTCTCTCCCAATGCAAAACAAAAAGGGGACCCCCTCCCCCCAGACAAATAACTATTACAGATTTTCTTCATAGGAAAGCAGTTCTATTTTATTTGGAACAGGAATTCTAATAAGTAGTGCTTTTAATGAATTGTGCTCAATACTACTAAGAAAGATACCATTTTATTATTTTTAAACTCTGTTCCCATACTTCTAGTGAATTTTCAGGTGAATAGTTCTTGAGTTGCAACTAGTTTGTGTTGTACTGTGAATGATAACTGATATTTCATTACCTTATTAATTAGTTATAAAAAGTGATGTCTTGGAGAGGCTACTTGGAACAGAGGCTAGACAAAGTTAAAAGGATAAAGTAGGTACTTATTAAAAGGCCTTCAAAGGATACACCTTGGGCAGTGAGAAGCCCCACATCCAAAATGGATGACAGTACTGTGTTTACTCAGAGAAATATAAGCTTGGTCTATTTGCATATCCGAGGTTAATTGCCCAATTATAACTATAGGTAATGAAGTCACATTCCCCCAGTGTGCTACTCTTCTCAATTCACTTTTTTTAATATCTTCCAGGGCTTGAGGTAAATGGTGTGGCCTTGATTCCCAGACCCAGAAGGACTGTTTAGTCTGACCAAGATGTGAAGAAAGCTAACTTGCATTCTATATAGAGTTCAGAATTATACACTAATGAAGAACAGAACCTGAAAAATATAAAAGCTAAAAACTTAAGGCATCAAAAGCATGTAATAATGCTATAGTTTATTTCTGGACTGTTTTTTTGTAGGTCACCTAATAAAGTGAGAAACACAAACTCTAAACAGCAAAAGTCATGATATTTGACTGAGATGGTTCTTCTTAAAGAATATATCTTTTGGGTAAAAGATATCAGACACACAGCTAGATAAAGGGAAGTTATCCTCTGCATACCGCCTTCATCCACTGTTACCTTAAAATAGGTTTTGTAATACCCTGACTATCGCTAAATTACTTGGAAAACAACACATAACCTTCTAGTTTAAATTATTTGCCTGGTGAAAGTCATGTCTTTTAAAATAAAATTACATTAAGAATCATTTCAGTTTCTAACAGTATGAAACTGAAATATTCTAACCTAACCTTCCCCTACAATTATTTATTTTTTTACAAAATGTCAACTTTACTGAAGGAACACGCTGTTTGGTTTTCTGTCTATTCTCTCACTAAATTTCAATAGTTTAACCTTCTCTGCAAGGTAGGGCCATTCTGCATTTCATCCTTTCCAGGACACAAATAACATTGCATTTACATGTCCACTGAATATTTTCTGATATCTGCTTATATTTCCATAAAAATGTTTTTATCTTATGCTTCCTTGCCCAGATATTATAAGCTGTGGTGACTTTAGGAGCTCCATTGCACCATGTTTTATAAAGGATGGATTTATAAACACACACGCACTCAGACATCTAAAAAGACCCTTAAAATCAGGAGCTCTTACAGCATCCTAAAAAATTCCACCACAGAGTCTGTTAACACAGTTCTGTTTTTGTTTGCAAGGGCAATGGAATATTCCACATGAATGAGAAAGAAGGTGCTCTCATAAAGCAGGAACCTACTGAGTTGTAGTTACTGCTTTGTTTCTGAAAGTCTGAACATACTTCAATTTGTAGCTTAGTTGGGAATGTCTTACAAACAAGAATGTGTAAAAGAATTAAATTTTAGCAATAGATTCAGAACAATTAAAAACACAGGATTAGAGGTGTGGAAAAAACCCAACAGTATGACATGGGGTATTTTGGTAATGTAAAATTGCTTTTAATTTTTATTTGGAAAAATTGTTAATAATCTGTGTTTCTCAACAGAAATTTAAACTTAAATGCTTACCTATTTTTATACAAATTATCTCATATGCAAAAGTGACATTTTTCATAAAATTTCTTAACTCCATGTTGAAATAACATCAAAATAGACAGCATGACTTTCTATTAAAATACTGCTTTAAATGATATTAAAATTTGTCTCTCTTGATTGGAAATCAAAGTTAATTGAAATAAGGAAGAGAAAATTCTTATTTCCATAAAACAGCCTGATGAAGAACAATGAGATTTGAAAATTTTAATCGATTGACTAATTTACAAAGGCAGCAGACAGAGAGCAAAAATGTCTACACAATTTGTTAATGTCAAATGGATTTGGTGTCTACTGATATATTATTTCATTTTTATTTGCTCTTATATTTTGCTGCTCTACTTTGTTTGCATTTTTAAAAAAATGAGTAGTGCATGTTCTTTAGTTTAATTTTATTTGACTATTTCATCAAAATTTATTTGACTATTTCATCAAAAAAAAAGAGAGCAAACCCCCCCCTTTCTGTATTCTCCACAGCAAAAGAAGCCATGCTGACAAAAAGCAAAGAGTACATTTTTTAAAGTAACTTAGATATGCAGTGACTGACCTAATGATGCTACATGGTAACTATGAGATAAGAGCTAATAACAGGTCCTATAAATTTAATAGACTTTAATCTTTAGTTACTTAAAGTGGTTATGCCCAGGTAGTTTTGGGAGCATAGGAGAATACAATTATACATCTGCAGAAAAAAAGCAGTTAATTTTACTTCAAGGATAAGATTTTTATTTTTTTTCCCTAGAATTTCACACTTAGGTATTAGTTGAAGTCTTTTTTTTTTTTTTTAGGAAATTAGACAAAAATGTTAATTAGCTAACAAGTTAATGAATGGATTGATCCTTGTGATTAAAAAAAACAAACAAAAAACAAACAAAAAAACAACAAAACAACAACAAAACAACAACAACCACCAAACAAACAAAAAAGCAACCACAAAACCCTAATGCCATTTAGAATACTCTTCATCATTCATCTTCCCTCCTTGGACTAAAAAACAGACCTTAATAGGACCAAGGTTGACACATAAATCATCTATAAAATTTTTGAAGACATCCTATCTTTGTTGACGAACACAGGCACAGAGATATGTTTGTGTGATTTATCAGATTAAATTTTAACTAATCTGCAAGATTCTGATAGAAATGTCTGATTTAAGTTACTCTCAATAAAACAGGAATATCTCATCCAAAGATATAATATGAAGGGAAACTTACAGTTTGACTGCAATTCAGTCATGGCCAAGATTTATCATTTACATTTTGAAGGAGAGGACAAAAGAACCCCCAGATGACCTTGTGAAAGACTTCTTGGGGCAAAACGTTACATGCATAACAGATTTTTTTTTTGATAAAACTTTTGTGCTTAATTTTCTCTATATCATTGGGNCACACACATATATATATATATAGTCATTCATAGTAGGTGTTAACAGAAATGAACTGCATAATGAAATGTCCAGCTCCAGTACAATTTACATTGATTGTTTCGTTGGTAAATAATTCTGTTCCTGTAAGATATAGCCGCATTTCCATGATAGCATAATTCAATCAGAATTGAATATTGGGTACAACCAGAATAAAGCTCTGGAGATCTTTGAATTAGTTACTTAACTTGGTAGACTCTTATCAAGTTCTGACCTTTGTATTCTCATAGAATCAGAGAATGATTTGGGTTGGGAGGGACCTTGCAGATCATCATTCCAACCTCTGCACCATGAGCAGGGACAATTTTGACTATACAAGGTTGTTCAGAGCACCATCCAACCTGGCTTTGAACACTTCTGGTGTGAGGCATTCAAAACTTCTCTGGGCAACCTCTTCCACTGTCTCACCGCCCTCACAGTAAAGATTTTTTTTTAATATCTAATCTAAACCTACTGTTAGTTTGAAACCACTCTCCCTTGTCCTGGCACTACATGCTCCTGCAAAAAGTCCCTCTTCATCTTTCTTGGAAGTTCCCTTCAGGCACTGGAAGGCTGCAAGTTGGTCACCCTGAACCCTCCTCTTTTCCAGGCTAAACCAACAAAATGCTCTCAGCCTTCCTTCAAAGGAGACATACTGCATCCCTCTAACCATCTTGATGACCCTCCTCTGGACTCAAACAGGTCCATGTCCTTCCTGTGCTGGGACTCCAGAGGTGGATGCAGCCACTCCAAATGAGGTCTCACCAGAGCAGAGCAGAGAGGAAGAATCCCCTCCCTCCCCTGCTGCTCACACCACTTTGGATGCAGCCCAGGACACGTTTGGCTCTCTGGGCTGTGCGTGTCCATTGCTGGGTCATGTCCAGCCTCTCACCCACCAGCACCCCCAAGTCCTTCTGGGCAGGGCTGCTCTCCAGCTGTTTAACTCCCAGCCTGTGTTGATACCAGGGAACTGGAATGTCTTTTCATGACTTTTTCACTTGACTGCCATGACTTTTCAAATATTAGGCAGAGTATCTTGACAATTACACCAGGCAGTTCCCTCAGGACTCTGACATGCATTATTGGGTCCCATGGACTTATATACACTCAGGTTCCTCAGGTGCTCCTGAAGCTGATCTTTACTTCCATTCTCATGCCTAGTTGTTTTTCTTGCCTATATTATCAATTGCTGCCTTTATATTTTCATTTAGCAAGGTACATGCAAACTTTAGAAAGAGAGGCAAGCTTAACCTGATCAGTAATGAGCACTTACTGTGGTCAAAGCAGCAAAAAATACGTGGAGGTTTGGGTTAGTCATTTACTTTTAATTTTGAAAAATAATTCCCAAATCTTTGTGCTTAGATATTTTTGTTTATAGTCTGCTTCTTCACCTTCCCCAATCTTCTTGGAACTGAGTCAGAGCTTGGGCTGCTCCAACAGGAGGGGTTCAAGACGGGGCATTTTGGACAAGAGGAAGTTTTCACTTATTCTTGTTTCACTCAGTGAAAGTGGAAATGGTCTGCCATGTGAAGCCATAAAAATCTGGCTTTGGGGAGAATTGATGCAGTGGTGCAGCTCCTTCACCTTTAGAAGTGGAAGGGAGAATTGATCTATGTCAAAAGAGGGCATTGCTAACAATTGTAAAGGCTTATCTTTCCAAAACCTATTGAGTTGAAATGTTCTTTATGTTTATAGTTTTGTTGAGATAAAAGGAACAAGTTTTGGACACAGAAGAAAGTTACAGCATTTTGCTTGAGAAATATCTCCCATCTAGACTATTTCTAAAGGTAAAATAAAAGAGACATGATGTGGGTTTTTCTTCAATTTTTTTTTTTAAGAGCAAGAGAAAAAGAAAATAAGATTAATTAATTAATTTTGGCATTTTGCCACTACAAAATCCATAACTCTCATCATAGTGGTTTGGAAAAAAATGTTAGTCAATGAAAATATATACAAATACACATATGTATATCTTAATTCCCTCTAGTTTTAGAATCATAGAATTATTGAGGTTGGAAAAGACCTCTGAGACCATCAAGTCCAACCATGAACTTTACACTACTGAGTTCATGCCTAAACCATATCCTCAAGTGCCACATCTACACATCTTTCAAATACCTCTAGGAAATGTGACTCTACCATTTCCCTAGGCAATCTGTGCTAATGCTTGAACAACCCTTTCAAGGAGAAAATTTTCCTAATATCCAGTCTAAACCTCCACTGGCATAAGGTGAAGTAATTTCTATTGTTCTATTGCTTTTACTTGGGAGAAGAGACTGATCCCAGCTCCCTATAACTTTCTACCAGGTAGTTGTAGAGAGTAATAAGGTCACTCATGAACCTCCCTTTTTTCCGGCTAAATAATCACAGCTCCCTCAGCCACTCCTCCTAAGACTTACTCTGCAGACTCTTGACCAGCTTTGTTGTCCTTTTCTGTATGTGCTCCACTGCTTCATTGTTCTTGTAGTGATGGGCATTCACAAATAGCAAAATTGAATAGTTCATTTTAAGACACGGACAGACTTCACAGCAAAAACAGAAGAGTAAGCAAAACAATTATCTTTACAGAAACAAAAATTTCTGATAGTGTGGAGTAAGCTGTGAAATGGAAGTGCATAGCATAAAAAAAGTCTGTCATAAACTGGAGTACAAAAATCACAAAACGTGAATTGACCTTAGGACAGTCTATTAACTTGAAACACAAAGTAATAGCTTTCAACTCTCAACTACATAGTGAAGAATGAACTTTTGCTGCAAGGTTGGAAAACTGCTCCTAAGAAAATAAGCAAGATCCCATAAATTGGACTTTTTTCCTCATCACAAGAACTAAAATATAGAAATAAAAGGGAAAGACATCTACTGAGTTTTCCTAGGGGTTTCCTTAAACTCCTCCTCAGTAGTTTATTTATAATTGAAAAAAAATGCAAGAAAATGGTATAAAAATCAAGAAAAATTTAAAAACTAGCTAAGTATGATTCTGTTTATACAATCATAACTGCATATATGTAGATATCCCACAGCAAAATGAATTTTTCAACTTTGAATTATCAGTAATTTTAAAAAAAAAGAGTTTATAAATATCTATTTATTTAGGACTTACTAATAAATAGCTTGCTAGAAATCAGTATTTCTTTAGTCTGATATTCTTCATTCCACTAAACATTCTAAAAAAATCTTTAGTAAATGTACAAAGATTAATATAAGTGTTTAGTGAAGCATTTCATTGTATTACCAGAAAACAAAGAAAGAATTATGAGGCTTTGTCAGCCTTCTGTTTTCCCAGTTGATTCTGACTGTCGAATATTTCTTTAATAGGTGCCAATTTTCAGCTGGAAAGTCAAGTCTATCCCTTTGTACTCCATATTTCAGATCTCCTTTTTGTGCATGGCAAAGGACAGTGTAAATTTTTCTGATGGAGTGCTTTGTAATTTTATGGAGTTTTTCCTTGCAGAAGCATGTGGAATTCTCCTCCAAAATGGTATTTTAAGAAAACAAAAGTCTTGCAAGTAGCCTTACTATGTTTTTCAGGATAAGATTTCAAACAAAGCCAATAAAATTCAGTCCAGCGAGTGTAGTTTGCCATGGGGGAAATTTACATTTTCCCTTAGAACTTCAAATACCAGGGTATTGATGATAATTGACACAAACCTAGGTCTCCCAGAACCAAACCCCTACTGCTATCGGTGCTGTCATGGTCCTCCTTTTATTATTATTTTCCTCATATTTGCACAATATTCCATTATTTATTTTCATTGTTCTCTGAGGGTTTACTTCAAAGTCTAGTTTATTGATTCAATTTGTAGATAACTCTTCTAAATTTCTAGGCATTACCAACCTAACCCCTCTACTTTATCTCCTATTTTGCTAACTGGTAAGAATGGAAAAGAAAAACAAAAACTCAAACAAATAACTTCATAAGATTTCCTAGAGAACTTAAAGCACTTACATATTCTGTATTACTACTGATGGATTTTTCTTTTCAGGTTCACTGTTAAAAGTAGAAATGGGATCTCCTTGGATTTTCCTCTAATTATTTTTATAGTGCATTGGTGGGTTTTGTTTTCAATATAATGATTAAAATATTTTACTCAATTTATTAGATAATATAGTAACTAAAGCTGGAATTATTCATGCCTAGGGCTATAAATCTGAAGGAAAGAATCAAGACTAGTACTGATACTCATTACACTTCCCTATATTTACCGACAATCTATTATTAAGATTGCATTTAGATCTTTTCTGTTTGAGTGGAAACAATTTCACTCTTTTTTCTGTTGCATAATAATAAAAAGATTTTCTAGCTCTTCCAGTTCCATCCATGTATGATGTGGATGCTGAAATGTCATACTCTTGATACAGTGAGCAATCATAATAAACTCAAACCTTCCTCCCTCTGAAATACTTTCTCTAAATGGTCACTGTTTTTCAGTTTCAAAGTGTCCTATTAATAATTTTTTATAACATCATTGAGATTCCCTTCCTTAGGTATCACAAAAAAGGCCTCAAAAATATGTTGTCTTTGTTTTACAGTTCTCTTAGAAATTGTTTTTTTTAAAATGTACAGATTTTTTCAAAAGAAGTGGAAACTAATTTTATCTTCAGGATTAGAAATCAAAACTCCTTACCAATGTGATTAGAATTGCAAATGAGATCATTTGCCTTCAAGCTAAAGAACATTTTGTTGTATTATGCCAACACTGGAGTATTGTTTAAGAGGAAGTATTTAAAAATCAGAATTAGCAGATTTCAATGATAGTTAGTGACTTAGAATTTAGCTAGCAAAAGTAAGATCAAAATTCATTAGCATATTCTAAATTTTTTTCTTTTTCTTCTTTCTGATATGCTCACAGATCTCCATGGTTCAGAAACTATTCTGCATTTTGTCTGCTGCACAGAGATCTTTATGTTAGAGACTGCTGGAACTGAAGAATGAAATAGCAACTTAGTAGCAATAATCATTTTGCTTGTTATGTTGTGAGAAATGCTCAATTAATATTAAGAAAACTATCCCAAAAATATTTTAATAACTGAAATTTGGAATAAAAAGTAAAATTCCATAGACATTCAAATTAATCAATATGAGAATCCTACAGTATTTAACATCTAATATATGAAATGTTTCTATATCTGTCTGAAAATGAACTCAACCTTTGCTCATGGTGTTAATCAGTTTTGTTTCATATGCTACTTCACAGTACCAAATTTGTCACATAGAAGCTTGTGTTTAACAGAGTTTAATAGTAGATTCAAAATAGAAAAGAACCTTTCTTGGAAGGAGAAATGCATTAATTTCTGGCAATTTAACTACCATGTAATTATCCTCTAATGCTGTCTGAAAGGTAAAAAATGATAAATGGCTTCAATAAAGAGACATTGCACATGCAGAATGAAGGTTCAGAAGAGCTCACTCGACCTCCATTTTACCAGCAGTTTGTTTCAGCCGCTAAGCATTACTAATAGATTCTTAACATAATCTAGATAAATGGTTAAAATCATAAGTTATGATTCAAAGGGACTGAAAGGAGATTTTAAAAAAAAAAAAAAAAAAAAAGACACCTGCCTTAAAACTGTGGTGAGATTTCTGGCTGTGGGACACTTATGAAAATGCAAATAGTTATTAATAATTACGTTTTATTTTCTGTATTTTACATACTTACAGCCTTGTTTTTTCTAAAAGCCAAATGCCAGCCGGACATTTTGTTTCAGCTTCTATATTGTAAGTAGAATGGATCATTTAAACCACAAATATGGCTCTCTTTTCTCTAAAGAATTACACATGTGAGAATCAATTACTGTAACAGTGGTATAGGATATTTTTCCTGCCCTTCTTGTCTCTTTCCATCACTATGTGTAAGAAGCAATAGAAAACATAATTACCTTCAGCTGTTCTATAATTTACAAGACACTTCCATTTATCCAGGTTAAGTACTTGATTTGTAGTTAGGTGAGGAAGGAATATAGATAAAACTGAAGGGGAAGTGTTAATTTAGGACAGCTGTGGGCACTGTGGTGCGTATACCATGATTGGTTAAAGAGTGAGCTCATAATTTATGCTGAGTTTAGTGGTCCCTAAATCCTTCTCTGTAGGGAGGGTGACCACTTTATTGATATGATTAAGTGGATGGGGTTTCAGGGAGCAGAGACCTGACAATGTGTTGGAGAAGTGCTGCAGCTTCACATCTCTCCTTAGGAATAACATGATTTTATCCAGCCTTGGGCTCAGAGAAGAAGCCAGGCCCCATCAATTTTCACTTTTCCCCCCTAAGGCTGAAATTTAGTTCCTCCATGGGCGTGGTGATGGGGATAGCTGTTGGTTCCATCACCATGAGCTGCTGCTGCTGCAAACTGTGGCCCTTGACAGCAGCGTGTCATTTATCCACTGAGACCAGCTGGGCAAATCCTGCTGCAAGAGCTGACTGCCTTCCATAGCATGACTGGGCTGAAACAAGGATTGCCAAGCAGCTAGAGTGTGGGTGTTTCAAACTGGTTTGTGGCTCTTGTTTCAAGGAAAAAGGTAATTCTTTTCTGAACCTGTTCTTTCAGTTTTTATTTGGCTATCATGACTGAGAAAGAAGGGCCAGCAAGAACAGCACAATTCTCTGTACAGCTACAAACCAAGCTGTACTCTCCCAGTTGTGTGGAGGGGAAAGCAAACAACTTCTGACATATGCTCTTCCTTGTATTGTCTTATGTGAAATAAATGTTGAAGTTATTTCTCCTCGCACTGAAAATATTAAACTATAAATGTTTGCCCCTCATAGTTCACATTTTTACTGTTGCCAATATGCATCTTTTGCATTACATTTAGTGTTGCCTCTGTCATTACACCACGGTAAGTGAAACAGTGAGTTTTGAGTAAAGTGCAGTATGTCTCCTTGTAGCACAGTATCTTCTCACTGCCATGGCTGGTAACAGACATGAAAATTTCCTTCTTCCCCCAAGTCACTAAATGACCTTGAGGGGAAAAGAGTTGGAGCTTAAAGCTTATTCTTTATATGCCTCTTTTATAATTTTATCTGTCTAGTAAGTATACATGGGCCCATCTTGGGTAATAAAAAACCTGTGTTTTGTAATCCATGTTGTGTGGTTGTGGAGTTAAGATTCATTGGCATGTGTCTGATATGGTGGCATTAACATATGGATGCTGAGGAAATGGTAGATGGTGGTGTCAGAAACAACTAGAAATTTAAAGAATACTGTAGCATTTTTATTTTTAGAAACTGTTCAGTTAAGCACTTGAAAGACCTACTTCTGAAAGGCCTACTTCTGAAATTCTGTCTCAAAGTTTATCCTTCACATACCTAGCTAGACTCAAAGGAATTATTCATAAAATTAAGGATTTTCAGAATTGACTTTATATTAATTTGAGGGGCAAATAGCTAGAAAAAATGAAGTTGGTAGTTTTTCCATTAAAAAGATCTACAGTTCTGACCCTGTATATTACAGAACTTGTATTATGAACTAACAATTATTTTAAATACCAGATAATTATATCCTGAGTGCTGTTTCTTCACTCAGGGTAGAATCTAGTCTTTTATGTCCTGTATTGTATCCTCATAACTTTCCAGTGTAAATTAGCAGTGTGATTTTTTTTTTTTTTAGATTTCTTTTCTAGACAGTTCAAAACACTGTTCTGTTTGGAAGAGAAATGTCTGATTGCTAAACATAACATTTTACAAAAGAGATTTTCTAATTAGTCAAGAAACTGGCCTGTGGTTAGGCAGGGACAGACGCTGCGGGAAGATATCGCAAGTGTAACGGGTAAAGGACACAGGAAGCCTCCCCTCTTGCCTCATTCCTGATAAGAGATCACCCTCGGCATGCAAAAGCCCCCCTTCTAACAGAATGCCAGTATCTTTCCTACCCCATACTAACCTTATAAGGAAGCAAAGACCCTCCTGACGTAGTGATAAGACCCTGAAGGTATATAAACTGTATGCTTACGAGAATAAACGCTTTTTGACCGTCCTCCATATTGGAGTGTGCGTTTCTCTTTGTCACTAGCCCGAGCACCACACAAAGAATGTGGTTGCCGTGCTGCTCTCTTGAAACCAGGCCATCATAATTGCAGTAGCAAAAACTGCAACACTGGCCTCTTAATGAGATGCTCCTTTCCCTATTTAAAAAAAGACAACATTCTGAAACTCCTCTTTGATAGTCTGGACTATAAAGTAGTCCCAGTTTCATAAGCTTCAGCTTTAAAGCAGCCCCATTCAGATATTCAAAACTAACTGGGATGTTTCTCAAGTCAGATAAACTAAACCTTTGTACATTTCTATATGTGTGCAATGCAGTTTTTTCAGTTGATCAATACTTTATTTCAGCAGATATTTTTGAGATGTTAAGGAGACAGAAGATGTAAACTGTGGTTAGTTTGTAAGAATAATTTAGATTATATATATATATATATATATATATATATATCCAATTTTCACTCATGTAATCCTTCACATATATTTTTATCCTGGTTTCTTTCCACAAAGCAAGCAAGTTACTGCTTGCTTTGTAATCTTTCTTTCTTTTCTTAAAAAGGGCAAATACATTATTAAGAAAAAATAAATAAGGTCACATTAAGCACTTGTACAATTCAAAAGTCCCCTCAGTAATTTAGACAGTTAGTATTTACAGTAATTTAGACAGTTAGTACTTACTGTCTTAACATTTTACAGCTTCTCAGATTAACCTAAACAGTTATGAAAGTGTTTTTAAGGTTTATGAATTATAGCTTAAAGACAAGGTCTTTTATCTTACAGCTTTTCCTTAAAGAGTAAACCAGGAATTCATATGAACCAGTTTAATAGTGATTCAAATTCTGAACACCAAGTAGTTAAACATTTTGCCTAAACTTCCAAGTTACACTACCAGTGTAGTTTTGTACCCCAAGTCATGAGGTCCTGCAGCCCCCTAAGCTGATGGGGTGTTGCTGCTGGACATGTAACAGCAGGTAGCTATGGAGAGAGTGACTGTTCCAATTAACCATTGAATCTGTGTTTGGGCCATCAGAATGATCTGAAAAGATGAAAGACTTGTTCAAAGAGCAGACATAGATGAATTTGGTTAATGGAATCCTATGATATAAAAGACTTAAGAGCTTGTTACTTTTTATAGCAAATCTACAAGGCATTGAGAGGGTAAAATTTGGTCATATGTTGAAAGTACTAAAGTACTAAAGTACTAAAGTATCTGATTTTGGTGAAAATTGAATATTTTGTTTGTTATCCCAAAAGTTATTTTTAACAATGTTTTTTGCTTGAATATCAACTGGTTTCTTTTATTAATTAAGTATTCAGCTTGATACAAGACAATAGGAGTCTCACTTAATTTGCTGGGCCATCTGATGACCAAACTTTACCAAATTTGGAATCACTCCATCAACATCTTATAAACTATTGAAATTTGCATTCAGCTCAGCATGAGGTGTGGACAGCTGGCTAACAGGAAAATACAGGAGCAATTGCCTACTAAGAGGAAACCTTTCTAAAGTCAAATTGCTTAGTAAAACAACTCAAATAGCTCTTACAGAAAAGTCCTGAAGGATTTAACACGACTAAAGCCTATCATGTTCTACAGAAATTACTCTTACTAACCTGTGGGACTGAATACAAAGCACTATCCTGTCTGTTGCTTTTTTAAACCATATGCTTAATATTCTATAGAGAAAAAAACCCCAGGATTTTATCTTAAATTACTCCAGAAAAGTAGTAATTTTCTTGTAAATATTATGTCTTTCATGAGTATCTTTTTTTGTGTAGGAAAAAAGAAAAAAAAATGAAGAAAGAAATTGCAGGTTATTTAAACTGACAAGTTTTTAGGTAAGCTAATAAAAAAGTCAATCTTCTGAAACTGTCTCTTGGTCCCCATTTAAAGGTACTGTTTTCTGTTGCTGATAATTTTATCAGAAGTTAGCCATTTTGTTTGAAATGTTCATTGAAAGGTATTTGCATGAGACTATCTTAGAAAGTAGGACAATCAAAATGATTCTCCATTTTGAAAATTATAATGTTTTTCAATGGCACACAAGTTAATTTGGAGAAAAAAGAGAAAAACAATCCCAAAATTTGAAACAGAGTAGTAAGAGATTTTTTTTTGAGAATAAGAAGATAGAAGCAAGATATGAGGAACAAACTAGGACTAACTGGATAAAGCTTGGTGTGAGAACCAGACCTATGAACTTGTGTCTATATTCTGGACATGAGTTTTGTGACAATAATGTTTGTTTGTGCAGTGAAATGTGCCCTAGTAACAACAAACCACAATCAAATGGAGCTCAGATCATCTGTACATCATTACCACAAGTGTTAAAAAAAACATAGAAATTACCTTTCTGTGCAAAAGAGGCCTTGCAGAATAAGGGCTTGAAAGCTCACTGATTTTCGCCAGCCATTTTTAAAGGGAGCTATGTGAATGTTTGATTTGGTTTGTCACTGACTTGAGGACCCATCTATATGTCAAAGTTCTATGTTTACTACTGTTAATGAGATAGTGCATATATCTTGTTTTTTATGTGATAGGAAAGGGAATAGAAGGTTTATGTTCTTTGACACAAAGACAAGAAATAAAAACAGGTGTCAAAAGGAGTGACCAAGGGGAGAATATTAATCAAAATGATAGAATGTATTGACTTTCTTGCCTGGAAATTAGTGATAAGATTAACTTAGCAGAATAAACTCAAGAGTTGGGAACAAAAAGATTAGGGCTGGTAGTACTGATAGGCTGAGGATATCTTTGGAAATTACACTTAAGTCCACAGGTCCATGAAGTCCCTTTGAAATTGAAGGCTTCTGTTCTAGTGACTTTGCAGACACTGATATTGTCCCCAAGGCTTCAAACAGATCACCTGCTAGGAGAGTGATTCCGTATATATTTGACACACCAGTTAAATAACAGCAGGAAGAGCAACAGAAAATCCCTTAATGTAGCTGAGAATGAAACTGGTCCATCTTGCATGACCTTTACCACAGTTAGTATTTAATGTGTCTTTAAGAAGGAAAAGGTAGGAAAACTACAAAAAATCTAGTTCCAGAGCTGTGTTTGAACATCAGATGTTGGCATATACAATATATATATGACAAGTGAAGATAAGAGTTCCTCTCAAGAGGTGGAGATGTCACCAATTAAAAAAAAAAAAAAAAAAAAAAAAAATAAATAAAAAAAAAAACAAAAAACCCCCCCCAACACAAAAAAAAAAAAACCAAACCAACCTCCCAAACAACCAAAAAATAGATCAGAATTTAGAGTTCCATAGATGTCCATTCTGAAATGGGATGCCCTGAAAGAAGAGCTGAACCTTCCTTCATCAGGAATCTTCCCCTTCCCAGCTGGTCATTTCTATCCTTGCACTTCCTGCAAAAATTCTTGACACCAAATGGAGAGTAGCAAGCTATGGGAATGATTGCTTGTTTCTCAATACAATCTGCTGATCTCAGAAATAAGCACACATAAAGGTGAGTTGCAAGAGAAAGGATAAACTCTAACAAATTGCAGCTCTGAATACTTTATTGGGGAAGAAACACAATTCTTCAATTTTCCTGGATCTCCAAGACACAGAACAAGTTAGCTCTGCATGTTCCATGGTGATATTGATTGAAGGGGAGACAGTGGTTATGACTGACCAGGAAGCTACTGTAGTCCATTATGTAATAAGAAATAAGACAGATGCTGAACTCTCCAGCTCTTCTCTGACGACTCTCTCCCGTTATTTTTAATCGGTAGGTAGCTATTACTTGGGCTAGTCATCCAATTTTTTTTTTTTTTTTTTTTTTT
>WEIU01001687.1:2348-30771 GCA_013389925.1 Aegithalos caudatus | reverse complement strand
TGAAGCTCTGAGTTAAATATCTGGAAGATGTTGGGATCTGGATGTAACTTGGATTAAGAGGCATTACTTGAGATGAGGTTCTCAAAATTAAACCAATGGACAGCCCATGTGGGTCTTGTGCACAGACGTGACTACAGAGCCTGTTGCTGGTTGCTGTTGATCTCCAGAAGAAAGAAACACATCCCTGCCCAGAAAGCAGCTTCTTTTTNGCTGGTTGCTGTTGATCTCCAGAAGAAAGAAACACATCCCTGCCCAGAAAGCAGCTTCTTTTTTAGTCCTTGCCAAAAAGGAATTGGAAAGGGGAAGAAGGATGCTTCTCCAGAGGAAACTCCTAGGATCCTGGTGTTTTAATCCTCATTTCTTTCTGCCTTCTCACCCCTCGCTTTGCAAGTGAAAATAGCATGAATTTGGGTCTGGCCTGCAAATCACTCATCAGTCAGTGCATGACCAGGACAGGATCAATTACTGAGTCAACACTGCTCCGTGTGCTCCAGAATCAGGGGATCCATCATCTGTCAGGCCCTGAGCTGTTCACACACATCTGCTGGGGCTGACACCAGGAGTAACACGAACTGAGCCAGGTGTGTTTGCCTGAGCACAGGCTCCCCTGATTCCCAGGTGTGTCTCCAGCAGATCCCTGACCCCTGGCGCTGGGATGGATGAGCTGTGAAGTAGAGGAGGGATGTCCTCCTTCCCACGAAGTGCCTGCCATGTACTGTGCTCTGCCTTCTCCCTGCATTCCTGCCCTGGGGCTTTCACAGCTCAAAGGAGGGCCCACATGGGTTTATTCCACAGGAACAAATTTCAGGCAACCAAGAGGCTGAAGTCTGCCAGCATTGCCAGCTTTTTTGGGCCTCTAGGGCATCTTCCTTGGGGCAAAAGTGCCCCTGCTTCAAAATTTAATCTCCCTACATGTTGCTTTTAGGACAAGCCAGAAACTTTGTGATGGAAGACTTTGTGTTGCAAACTGCCACTGCTGGAACTGAGAGGCAGTGAAGCATGCTGGAGTTTTGGATGGGATTTTCTTGTTTTGGAATAAACTGAAACATCTTTCTCTGCTCTTGCAGCAGGGAAGTGTAGCAGCAGCAGCAGCAGCCTGAAGCACAAGGTAGTGCTGTCTGCTTTCACTCCACAGCAGCTTCTTGTCTAAAAGTCTGCTTGAAATTACGTTTTTAATTATACCACAGGAAAAAAAAAAAAACAAACCAAAAAAACCAACAAAAAAAACCCCCACCAAATTAATCGATTGGGCTTTGTTGGAGTTGTATGTCAACTTGCCTTTTAAAAATATTTTTATTTAAACAACAAAAAAATTTGGACATGTTTTGCTTTTGTTCTGCTTTGTAGCAGTAGCACATTTCTCTTCTTTTATGGGAATGGAAATCTGGCATGTTGACCAGCTTCTGTTGTTTCAGAAAGTGTCTTTGATGGTATTTGGGGCTCTCAATGACATCTTGCTGTCTGTTCCTGGTTTTCATCTGCTCTTTGCTTCCCCTGGGACCTGGGATGATGCTCTGCCCTTCCCTCCTGCAGGAGGCTGGGCCTGTGCCCAGCACAGAGCTTGAGTGCAAACCCACCAGCACCTTCCCTTTCCCACACCTTCCTTCCCTGGAGAGCCCTTTCTGTGTATCCCAGCTCCAGGCAGGTGGGAGCTGGTGCCTGAAGTGCTGCCTTGGGGCTGAGTCCTTGCTGGGTGCTGAGGGACCCTGTGCAGCACTGAGTGCCCACGATGCTGCTGCTGCATCCCTTGGTGGTTCTGTGATGTGTGGGGATGGATGTTCTGCAGTGGCAGGTACTGCTGGCTGCTGAGCATTGGGTTTGGCAGCTGGACAGATTGCTAGGGCCTCTGTCACTGCCTCAGTCCAGTGCAGAAATCCCAGCAGGACTTCTAAAATGTAAATTACAACTGCAATGTGAGACACATCCTTTTGCTTTACTGTTTTTTTCCTCCCTCCTTCCTGTTTGAATTCAGTTATCTCGAGTCTGGGTAAAATTGCTGGACTCTAAGCTATTTTGCTTGTGTCTCATGGATATTGGAGATGCTTCCTGCATGGGGAGGCAGACATCTGCTCCAGCCTGTGTTTGGAGTTTTTTGTGTCAGACAGCCTGCAGTTGGCAGGTGGGAGCCAGTGGTTATTACCAGAATCTGAGTAATATCCTCTGTCTCCTTGATAACTCTCTGCTGGCTGCTCTGCACTTTGGTATGTTTGCTCGTCCTCTTCTGGTTCTCTGTAGATCATTCCAGTGAAAAGTAAAAAAACAAAAAAAAAGTTGTGTGCTCCCCAAAGCCATCACAGAACACAGCCTGCAGTATCTCTTCTCTTGTCCACATAAATCACTGCTAAAGCATGTGCAGAGAATGTGAAAGAATGCATTTATAACCAAAACACTCTCCTGCCCCCTTCCCTATAAAAGCAAACTTCCCTGCTTGTGCTCCAGTGCCTGTTCTCAGGGAGCATGTGATGCACCATCGCCTTCCATGTCCCTTCCTGACACCTGTAGCTTTACTTAGGTGTGGCCTTTGGTGACAGAAAGCTTTGCACTGCACAGCTGGAGTCTGGCAGCTCTTGTGGGGATGGAGGTCCTGAATCTGCCCTCTCCAGGCATCTCCATTGCTGGTTTGTACTCCTCCCTTCCCACCCCTCACTGGCTTTATTTACCCCAGAATCATCAGGGATGCTCTCCAGCCACTGCAGTTACTGGAGCTGAATGGATTTTCCTGGGCCTCAGACCAGGCCCCCAGGTCTGCTGATCTTGTTTCCAGTGAATAAATACCATCTGCGGGGACAGGCTTTGATCCTGGAGGTTCAGCCGGTGTCTTTCCTTCTATTTGGCTCCTCCAAATGTTTTTTTACGATAGCCCTGAGCAGCTGAAGGCAGCAGAGGTGGTACAGCACCATGGGCAGAGTGGGTCTGGTGCAACCTGGAGTTCCCAGCCATAAATAATTGCCCTGAACTTGGCCCTCGGGTGCCTGTGGACTTCAGCACCAGCTTATGTCTCTTGTTGGTACTTAAGTGTCTGCTGGGTCAGACACCTAATATTATTAGCAGACACTAAATAGGTCTCTCTTATTTAGTGGCCTTAATTTATTAAATCAGGCAGAAGTGCTCTCGGAAGAGGAGCGCTGGAAAAGGGAGCAGAGCAAGCAGTGAGTTTGTAATTTGCTGGATCAGGCCCCTGGAGATCCATGTGATCTGGTGCACTAGAGGCAGTGCTATTGCAGTGACTCATAAACAGATGTGCCCAATTTACATTGCAGCTTAATACCTTTGTTTAAAAAAAAAAATGGCCTTTTTAAAAAGACAAATGTGTTAAAGCAGATGTTTCCAGTAAAACAAATACTTGTGTGATTTTACAAACAACTTCCTACCGCCAGAACTCATTAGAAAACGTGGAAAAAAGAAAAATGGTTCTGTGTACCCAAAAAAATCCCAAAATAAGGACATAGCAAGGCAGTATTGCTACACACTGAACAAAAATTACTGCTGTGCTTGGGTTGGAAAGCAAGAGCTTAGAGATTGATTTCAGTTGCTTATAACTGAGGTTCACCCTGACAGTTGCATACATTAAGGAGCAGAAACCTGTCTGTAAAAATACTTAACCAGCTCCTGTTATGTAGGATACAGGGTAACTGGGACAAAAATATGGGATTGCCTGGAGGATCCTAAATGCCATCCATCCCATTTAAACCTACAACTGGGGACTGGATGGCTGCAGGATGGCACTAACCCTAAAGCAGGGCTAACAGATACAGCCCTTGGGGCAAGCCCTGCTCTGAGGGATCCCTCACTGGACTTCGCCCCACAGCAGGATGGGATGCACAGGGGGATACTGGATCTGCCTCTGCTTGACCTGCAGCCCAGGTGTGCCTTCACCTGCTCCTCCCAGTTTTTGGGAGGGTAGAGGAAGGCATCTGCTGAAAAACTCCTGTTGTTTCTGGTCTCTCTGAATTTGCTTCCTGTCCAGCTCCTGCTTGCCCTGCAAGCCCAGCACTCCTATTACAATTCCACACCCCATGTGGTCTTAATGGGTTTCCCAGGCTGCAGCTCCAGCACAGCCACCACTCTTTGTTAACTGCAGGGGCTGGCAATCCCTCTTTGCCTTCCAGCTCTCTGCAGCACAGGTATCATATTTTTTTAATGCACTTATCACCTATTTTATCCGGGCGTTTGTTGCAAAAGAAACAGTGGCAGCAGATGTTTGTGGGTTGGCAGGCTGCTCCTCTAAATCCATTGTGAGTGCCCTGGGCAAATGGCTCGTCCAGCTTCTGAGAGGACACAAAGTCATCCAGACAGATGGAAAGATGGGGAGGCATCCACCAAGCCTGAATGGAACAAAACAGGGGAATCAGGAGGCAGAGAGGGTTTTGTTTCTTTACTAGAGCATTGCAGGAGAATGACCAAGGCCGTGTCATATGTGTGGGTTTATTCCCGTGGAAGATTCCAGCTCAGCAAGTGCTGCAGTGAGCGTGGTTTCTGGAGCATTTTGGAGCACCCCTGCATGTTAGATGCCTGCCCATTAATCTGCTTCCCATGGGTCAGCCAGGGATGCCTCTTGCAGCTGGAAAAGCTGGGAGGATGGGGCTGGAGGATGTTTCATCCAGGAATGGGTCACACAGCAGCCCAGCAGCACACAAGGAAGCAACAAGGATGATGTGAGGAGCTCCTGTTTCTTCTTGGCATGTGGATGTCTCATCGGGGTCTCCAGTTTGTTATTAGGAAAAATGACTGCTAATGTCAGAGACTCTTGAAGAGTCCTTAGAAACAGGGATTGAGCAGATGCCCTGGAGAGTGGCTATGGGATGGGGCTGCCCCTTGCCCTCCCAGCTCCCTGGTGTGTCAGTTTCCCATGCCTTGCCATAAAGGGCGATTCAGAGCCAAACCTGGAATGGCTGCATTCTCAGGGGGGCTTGCTGGGACGTGTCCAGAGGAATTGGAAGTGTCCTGCAGGGAGGATTCTGCCACTTCAGGGTGGCTCAGGGCACTCAGAGGTGCTTTTCTTAGCTCTTCCTTCAGTGTTCCTGAAACTTTGTCACAACCTCAGCTCAGTTTTAGCCATTAGTGAATGGAGGCTTGTGCTTGGCTCTCAGGGATCAGAAGGTTTCAGTGCTTAATTAATTTCTTCAAAGTGGAGGGCGTAATTAATGCCTGTGGTGTGCTTTGAGACCCTTGGGTCTCTTGGGCAGTGTGAAATCTGGTTTCTCCCATGAAAATCTTTGCTGGCCAGCACCAGGCACGGCCACCTCAGTGTGGCCACTCATCCTGTCACCGTGTTTGGGGCTCTTTTGGTCTCCTGGTGCTGTCTTGTGGGGGGCCATGAGCAGATGTAGCCCAGAACATGGTTTCCCCTACATGCTGACAGTCCCTAGTCAGTGCAAATTGTCCTGGGGGCAGGGAGCCAAATGGAAAAAAAAAAAAGTCCCCTCAGCCCTTAAAAAGGGGGCACCTCTGTCTCCTTCCCTGCTATGCCCAACAGGCTTTTGTGATTTGTTCCTGAGCTCCCTTTGTTTTTCAGGAATTTCTTCAAAGAGGGAAAATTATCACTAGTTACTTTGTGCTGTCTTTAAAGTAAACCATCTTTCAAAGTCTAGGCAAACTGGGTTAAAAATTGATATCTTCTGGCAGCTTAGGGGAGCTAGGCAAATTTCCTTCCTGATATCTATAAAGCTTTTTTTTTTTTTTTTTTTTTTTTTTTTTTTTTTTTTTTTTTTTTTTTTTTATTTTTTTTTTTTTTTTTTTTCTCCTTACTGTCAGCATTGTTTTTTGTGGATGTTAAACATGAACATAAAGGAGAGTGAAACAGATTGAGTTCCAGCACAATCAACTGCCATTATTTAAAGATGATGCCCTTAACCAAGTCTTTAAAATTCCCTCCTCATTTATCAGTTTGCAGGTGTACAACTGCAACAGAATTGCTCCCTGTCCCACCCCCTTGTGACACCATTGCTCACGCTCTGGGTGATCCACAGACATTTTACACCACCAAGCATTAACAGAAATAAATTAACACTTTAAAAGCGTAAATGTAGTATTTCATAGGAGTCAGGCAGGATACTTGGAAGGGAAAGAAATGTAAATGGAATGAAATTCTTAAGCAAGATTATTGATATGACAAGACTAAAGAGCTTGGGATTCTGTGAAAAGTGCCTCTTTTCATCCCTCTAATAAGTCCATTACTTGCACTTGGGAATATTTTAAGGTCCTTTTCATGCTGAATCTGGAGTTGAGCATGCTTTGCATTTCAAGCTTTGTCTATGAATCAGTAGAAGCCAAAGTTATTTCTGCTTTAAAATAACAGGAGCAGGGAACAGCTAATCTCTTTTCATTCTGAGTCCTTACATTATTTTACTGGACAGAGTTTGTGTTGGCTACAAAACAGGGCATTCACAAAACCTATGAGAAGGAATTTAGTCTAAGAATGAAGCCTAGATTGCAGTATGCATAAAGACTCCTTTTCCTAAGGCCATTAAGAAATTCCAAATCTGAGCTATTTTGAACAGTGACATTAAATTAGCCTTGCTAATTCCAGTAATTCAAGCCGATAGAGGAGTTTACAAATCTACTAGATGAGGCCTTCCCATAATTACAATCTCAATGTGCTTTTCAGCTAAGGTGAGTTGGCACAAAGAAAAAGATAAATAAATAAAAGGGGGGAAAATGCTCTTTCTGTTCTGGCTTTTGAGATGAATATCTCTAAAGAACAGTTAAGCAGCTGTATTGCGCCAATAAGACATCCCCTGTCCTGGACTGGCAAGTTCATTTTGCCTCTAATGTGCAAGTGAAATGCAGAGGAGAGACTAGATTTTTTTTCCCCTGCTTTGTTTTTCCTGTTGTCTCTTTATAAAGGAGAATTCGTGCTGCTGGTACTTCTAATTCAGTTTTTAGTTGTTTATTTACAGGTGGTAATTCTTCCTGGGAAAAAAAAGAGAGTGACTGGTTACCCTCTTTTGTGGGCAGAAAGAAAAAACAAACCCCAACCTTTAGTGGATAAAACCAGGTTAGAGCAGGGGGAACAATGATACAAAGGTGCAGC
The DNA here is from genome assembly GCA_013389925.1 of Aegithalos caudatus. Taxonomy (NCBI): domain Eukaryota; kingdom Metazoa; phylum Chordata; class Aves; order Passeriformes; family Aegithalidae; genus Aegithalos; species Aegithalos caudatus. The sequence continues at coordinate 23,738 of WEIU01001687.1, read as the reverse complement.
CCTTATTATTCCTCTGTAGAAAGATGTTGATTTGCAGATGCCAAAACATCTAAACATTCCCAGTGTGATGGAAAGGTTTTGAGAATATATTTTCAAAACCATAAGGCACAAAACCATGAAACAAATAAAATTGAGTGCATTATTTAAAAGGGTGTTAATTTTATTAGAATCAAGCTGAGGTAATATAAGGGCGAACCTAAGTATTCACATCAGCACTTAACTCAGGCTGCAATGTTCATAAAATGTCCTTTTGATCAAGCTGTGAATATTTTGATCCTTATTCTATGAGCATCATTCAAAGTGACCTAACTGTAGCTCCAAACAGGCATCTGCAGCTGCAGAAGTCCTTGAGCAATAACAGGTCAGGAACTTGAATGTGTGTTCTGCCGGGAATGCTAATATTGCAATCCCTTTTTGTTGTTGTTGTTGTTCCAAATAAGAAGGAAAGGACAAAAACTCTCATGAAATAGAAATTCCTGACAGAGAATTGTCCTCCCACCATCAGCTGTGGATACTTGAGTCAAAATATTAAACAAAATGACGATTTTAATCTATCAGAATAATAATAGCATGGCTGCTAAATAATTTTATATCATCCCCACATGGGTATTTGACCTTTCTCTTCTTGGCAGCATTGCCACCACTGGCACATTGATGGTTTTTGAGAAGACCACCCTGATTTAAGAGGATGTTTTTTCTGATGGGCACCCACAGGATTGGGTACAAAGTCCTGCAGGTCACAAAACCATGGCAGCACATTGCACAACCACATGGTGCCTGTTTGGAGTAGGGATGGACCAAAACTCTTGCAGGAGCCTGGCAGTTGTCCCCTCCTCTCCCTGTTGCAGGCAGGTTTCCTACCACTGATGCACCCTGCCCACAGGCTCAGGTATATGCAGCAGATTGTGCCCCAAAATTCTGCTGATGGCAAAGTCAGGTAGAAACAGCTCTGCAGTTTCCAGGGGCTGAAGGGAGCTGCTTTTGCTCCCCAAAGCTGGGATGATGACTGGAAAAGAGTGAGGTGGGGTGGGGGGCACAAGCAAGGCTTTTTTTTTTTCTGAGGCAGTGAAGACATGGGGGAGGCAGAAATGCAATTCTTGATTTCCAGGAAACTCTTATCTCTAATCTCTGTAATCCATTTTAGAGAGGATTTTGTGATTTTGAAGGGATTTATAAACTGGATTACATAGACATTCCTAAGAGAGAGCCACGGGTGCTTCAGATAGGATGGAGAAGGAAGCATTTGTGGGCTTGGACCTTCGAGCCCTATGGAGTTGTCACCTCCTTATTTCACTGCTTGCTGGGTCTTTCTCCACAGCCATGCAGTGCAAAGCCAGGTCCTGGTTTCTGACTACAGAGGCTGTTCCTGGGGCTGCTTCCAGCACAGGGAACATGCCCTGAAGCTGTTAAAATATTCCAGCCTATGAACCCAAACCTTTTTCTATATAAAGTGGAGAAGTTGGGTNAAGCCAGGCAATGCTGTTGCCACTTGGCTCTCTTCCCTTGGCAGCTCTCTCACCTTCTCTATGCAAACATTCCCCTGGCATGGATGGGGGGAGCTTGCTGTCCATCCATGCCAGTGATCCTGGGCAGTGTCAGAGCACAAAACCTCAGGAAGTTCTCCTGGAACAGAGGCAGGCTGAGCAGAGGAGCATGGAATATCACCATGCCTCAGCCTACCTGCCAGCTCTACTGTGGGCTGAGCAGGTATGTCCATGCACTACCCAAATTCCTGGGTTTTGACCTGAAATCTCTCTTGAGATATTTCCCTTGGCATCATGAGTTGTAGCCTGGTGGATGTCCAGGGATTTTTCACTGAGTGTAGACATTGCACAAGGTCTTCGCCCCTTCTGATTGAAGAGGCACATTCCAGATTGCCTGCTTGAAGCAGGAATGCCACAAACCCCTGGCCTCTGTGGCCTGGCACTCTCAGGTTTGGTTTCCACACAGAATGAGTCACAAAAGAAGGTGTCAGATGTTCCTGGGTGCCATAACACCACCATGAGCTTTCTAATCAAGCATTGAGAAATATCCTTCTGCCTTGAGGGCTGCTTTTGGCAGCTAACATCTGGAAGGCAGCAGTGACCATTGCATTTTCCTTAGGACTGCATTTTGTCACATCCTGCTAATACTTGCATGTCACAGAATGTCCTGAGCTTAGAGAGTTGAAGGCTAGCATGTAGCAAGAAAGAGCTTCCTCTCCTGGTCATATCTAAAAGCTTTTGGGGAAGAAAACATGAAGGAGAAATTTTCAGTTAGATGGGAGTATGTTGTTTTCTGTCATTAGAGAGAATATGAAGCATTTAATTTTGCTCTGCTATCATTGGGCACCCTAGTTCCCAAAATCAAGACTGCACAGAGATGTCTCAGGTGACAGCAGAGTGATTAGAAGGGACCTTTTTGTGATTTAGATCTTGAAGGTCTCCAAGTAGGAAGAAGATGACTCCACATCTGGGCAAGCCAAGGTACTGGGGGATCTGCAGGACCATTGCTTGATCCAGTCTTGTATTGCTGCCACTTAAATAATTGCACTTCTATTCATACTCTTCTGTTTCCAGCTATTCCTTTCTTTATTTGTTGATTCCTGTCTTTGTAGATGTTTTTGGCTGTGCATGTTTAGCTCCCTATTTTTCATTGCTGTTCTTCTAAGCTCCTTCAGGTAACTGCTCTTCTTTTGGACTGTACATACTTTTGGACTGTACATCAGACCAGGGTAATGCTGCTTCATCACCAAAGTACAAAGACTCCAGCACTTCCAATTAATAATGCTAATGAGATTTGTTAATTTTTAATAGATTACATGAATGCATTTTGCTAAACACATTTCTGTGGCTCTGTTCTATGACTGCAGAGTTCAGAAGAGTTCAGGAACTCTTTCACACTCTGCCAAGGGGAAAATGAAGAATACAATTGCAGATGCCACATTCTTTTCAGGGTAGATCTAGAACAAGCCAAGGAGCAAAGAAGAATGTAACAAGTACATTTTCAAAGTGAACGTAGGCCCATGTCCTAAATTATGGCCCTTCCTGGCCACCAGCCTCTGGCCAAGGTTGGGGTAAGGAGCAATTGCTGGAACTGGGGTTATGGTGCAGTCCCTCTGCCTGTACACTGTGTTGGGTTTGAGGGTGTTTTGTCCCTTCACCCCATCAAAAGCTTGCAGATGTGTGTGGAGAGACTTTTGTGGTAGTACTGTAGCTGGGGAGCCAGGGTGTGCATACTGGCTGTCTCTCAGAGGTCATTGCCTTGTATACCCTGAATAGCACCTGGTTAAACCCCTGGCGTGGTACTGAAATGGATCTTCCTCACATCTGGATCCCTCCAAATCAATTTAATGCTGACTTCCAGAGAGCATTGATCCTAGGGGAATTTCCTCCCCTGTCAGTCCTGGGTTTGTGGTGGTACCTGTGGTCTCTGGGTCTCTGGTGAACACATGTTCAGGCCATGGGCCATCAGTGGCACACCAGCAGCTAAGAGGTGGCAAACAGGCAAGCGGGAAAAGGTTTGGTTTGCAAATTGGCAATCCCAAACCTGATTCCTTTGGGTTTCTGCCCAGGAAGTTGGGTTTACCTATTGCTGCTGAGCCATGCCAGGCTCTCTTGGCCATGCTGCCGATGGCGGTGGGGTTATGTTGAGCTGGATTTTTTTCTTCTTTTTTTTTTTTTTTTCCAAATCCATATTGCCAAGAGCCGCACCTCCTAAATTGCTGTGGAGGAGGTGGAAAAGCAGAGGCACAAGACCATGCACATGCTGCATATCCATCTCAGTGATCTGTGCCAACAAAAGCACCACGGCCAGCCCTGGCTCAGCGCTTTAATTACACACCGGCGCGGCCGCACCTATGGCTGGGCTGTTGCAGCTCGTTGTGCAAGAAGACAACTGGCAAACCTGTTGGTGCTCCAGGATTTTAATGGTAATAAGCCAGAGGGCAAAACCTCCCTGATGAGATGAAACCATGCTTGGCTAGGTGTTTGGATGAGTTTAAGGTGTTTTGGAGAAGCAGAATGTTGGGAATCTCAGCTGTGTCCGTGCAGTTGAGTCTGTTGGTGCCGTGTAACCCGATGGATGGTTTGAGGTGTCCTTCAGGTGTTGTCCTCGGGGAGTCAGAGGTGTGTTTGTAATATGAGCTGTTTGCATGAGAAACCCAGAAAACTGCAGGCTGAGGTGAGCACACCTTTTTTTTGTTCCAACAGGAAATGTTTGGGATTAAATTGGACTGTTCTTCTACATTTCAGGTGCAAACACCTGTGAGAGTGAAATCATTGGTACTGCAGAGAACGAGAGATTTGGGAGCCAATGTCAGGCAGATCAGTCTGTGGAATCACAGGATCTTATGCTTCACCTTGTAATGAGTCAACAATTTGGGCTTGACTCAAACATTGCACCCTTTAAGAAATCCTGTCCTCTTTTGAGACAGAGAGTCTACTGCATCTATTGGCACTTCTTCCTCACACTGAAAATGTTTGCTGCTTAAAAAAATTTAAAAAGCAATGCACTCTAGAGATTGTCGTTTTCAGTGGCAATGGTAGCATGTGCCTTCCTAAGAAAAAATAGTCCTGAAGGGAAGATGCAGGCAGATGCAGAAGCTTGCAAAGCTGCCCTACCTGTCTGTGACATTTCTACTTGATGCGTTTTGCGCTCACTGGGAACATGATCCATTCCCTTCCCTCCATTCCCACAGTGTTTCCATCATCTGCAAAGCAGGGCCATCACCACAGCAGTCCTGTTGGCTGAACACACACGCTGTGTTAGGCTTAATGGTTTCACCTGTGTCGGGATCACACCCATCACGGCTGCACGAGGCTCTGGAAGAGCTATCAAATGCCAGGGGGAGGCAGTTTTCATGCCTGGCCATCCATTATGGCTCTGTTACTATATTGGGTCCATCACTGGAACCATCTGCTGGGGCAGGCTTGGCAGGCAGGCAGCCCAGATGCCTGGCTGGGAGATGACATTCCCTGGCTCTGGGCTCTGGGCAGCAGCTGAGCCAGCCTGCCCCAGCAGGGCTCTTGGAGGTCATTTGCCAGACATTTGCTAGCAGTTCTTTGCTCAAGGCTATGCTGTCCTTTTTGGGGTGAAAAGGGGTGTTTTGGTAGGCAGCATTGGATTTGGCAGAGGAAAGCCTGTGTGCCAGTATCCTTTCTCACAGCTCCTGCTGTGCCAGCTGCCACGGGACATTTTATCCCAACTCAAACCCAACTTTCTCCCAGTCCAGCCTCATTTTGTAGCTGTCTCCAAAGCCGTTGTGGTTCAGCAAGAAGAGCTTTCCAATGATTCCTGCCCAATAAGCTTGTGCAGAGTCAGTATGCCCAAGTCCAGCCCTAATCCATGGGAAAATGCCGCTGCTTTATTCTGCGGATGAGGAAAGCGCGCGCTGTAGAGCTGGCGCCGGGTTTTGTCATCCTCGCTGCGAGGCCATTGAGGCTGTTGCTGTCCTGGGAGCACAGCGCAGCAGCTTTGTGTTAGAGGGGCTTTGGTTACAAAAGATGCTTCCGGAGGGACTGGCTTGTGTGCGGCTGGAGACCTTTCACCAGCTGCGTGAGGATTCCGGGAAACGGCACGGCACGCTCGGCTTGCGTGAGGAGGGGGAGAAAAAGGCAGAGCTAATGATTGACTATTATTTTAAAGGGATTATCTAATCTGCAGCCCAGAGGACAAGAGGGACCAAAATGAGTGAAGATTGAATTTGTAATTAGTGCAGATTGTTGGTAATACCCCCTGGACTCTGATTATAAACAGAAACAGATTTTTCTAGTTTCCTGCCCTCCCCTGAAAGTCTTTGCAGGCCAAAGGGCCACTTTGTACTGAGAAACTGATGGCAGTGAATCGGGTGATCAGAACTGGAGTGGTGGAGATGTTTAATGCAGAAGGTGGCTGGGTACAGGGGAGGCAGAGGAGTAGCTTCTCTCAGGTTATTTTGCAGCATAAAGGCAAAGTTTTGGGTGGAAGTGGCCGAAATGGAGTATGTGGAATGCTAGTTGCTGTTACCTCACCAGCCGTCCTGCAGCTCCATCCCTGATGCCAAGGCTCTTTCACTCCAGGAGGCTGTGGGAGCAGGGGTGCAGGGATGTGGAGGTGACCAGGGATCCTAACAAAAGCTGGAAATCATAATGGAGCCCTCTCAAGAGCTACCTGGTTAGGAACATTTGCTAATATGGATTCCTGGATTTGAAATATGTCAATTATCAATATAAGCAGTAAGTTGTTATCAATAATATAAGCAGTAGGCAGAAACTGATGCACAAGGAGGCTCCATCTGAATATATGGAAGAACTTCTTTCCTGTGCAGTGACTGAGCACTAGAGCAGGTTACCCAGAAAGGGTGTGGAGTCTCCCTCACTGAAGATATTCAAGAAATGTCTGGACTCAATCCTGTGTCATGTGCTCTGAGATGACTCTGCTTGAGCAGGGAGTTTGGACCAGATGACTCACTGTGATCCCTTCCAACCTTACCAATTCTGTGATTCTCTGAGGTATATTTTTATTGTTGTTCTTGCCTGGGTCAGCTGGCTGAGGTCTGTTAGAAGCTCATACTTTTATTTTCTTTTCCTCTGATGTAGCAAAGGTCATTAGAAGTTAAGTGAAAGGGATTTGCAAGGGTTACAGATCCATTATTAATACAAAATAAAAGATGTTTGGCTAAATCCATTATGCCTAAAAATACAGTTGGGCAGAAATAAGGAGTGGGATACAATGTTAGGAACAGTGAAAACAAACGGCACACCCAAGCACTAAACTTCTGAAGCAGTTAAACAAGGTGAGGAAAATAGCACTCTAATCTCTGATGACAAGAGGGTTTCATGTTCCCTTCTCTTTAATTTGGCCAGAAGGGAATAGCGAGAAAATCCACATTTGGGTGAAATGCTGTGATTTAAAAAATTACCCTTACTCAAGCTGAGATGAAATCGCAGAATTTGGAAATTTCCCACGTGAAGAATATGTTTGGAACACTCATTTTGGTACATCCTGGCTGAACATTCCCAACGGGATTCAGCTGCTGCATTGAGACCCTGCAGCAACTTGAATCTCATAAATTACATCCCAGAACAAGACTGTAAATGGGGCCATCAAAACCCTTTGTGCTGTTAAGGACCATGCTGAAACACTATTTTGTTTCTAATTTCTTTTCTAAAGGGGAGGCAGGAGTAGTTACTCAGTTCCTGGGGACTTTTTTAGCTTTCCTAGGATGTCCAGTAAGAGAATATTCTTCCCCAAATACTCCCATGATCACTGGTCTGGGAGCATGTGGGTGCCTGATAGTACTGTGACCCCACAGAGCATCTTTTTGGTTTCAGAAGGATTTGCAAGGTGTGGGAATACCTTCCAAAACACACTAGGGCAGGTTGTGATCCAATATTGTGCTAGCTAAGGAGTCTTGTGTCAAACAACTAACTGTGAAATAATCTGCTGTGATTTTATTAACTCCAAATCCCTTCATATATTTTCCAGAAATGAGCTTGGGAAAATAAGGTGGTGCAGGCAGGCTGCTCTCAAACTGCCCTGAAGCCAGAGCATGCCTGAGGGACTTGTTCATTCTGTGCTTGGAAAGTCTCCCAGCACATCCCTTTCAAGGTGGCACCTTTCTTCCCCTGCTCTTCCCGTGGGTGTGCAGCGCCAGAGGACAGCAGGATGTCTATACTATTTAGGAAAAAAAGCAGGAAAGCTATGGTAAAGAGGAATTGCAGTTTACCAGGCGGGTTCTGCTTGCACCTGGCCCTCTGTGTGGATGGATAACTGCTCCCTTCGAGACATTCCTGACCCCCTTTGATGGCCTGGGATGACTCACTTGTCACGCTAACATCGTTCTGCTTTTGTTTTGCAATGTTTGGGTATTTTTTGATTAAGAAATACTGCCTGTTTGCCTTGGCAATGGTGTTCATTGGATTGATGTGGCATTTTTTAGATAGAGTGTTTATTCAGTCTCTTGGATTCCTTCTCAGGGGTGGGGTGGGATGATCCAAACCTTTCCAACATGCTAGCGATCCAGGCAGCTTGTAAAAGGCTTGAGCCAGGGTCTCTCCTGATGGAAACCACCAGTTTCCTCCAACTCCAAAGGACAGGCTCTGAGGGTAGGACAAACAGGCTTAACTGATTCCCATTTGGGTGAGAAACCTGGGCCCAAAAGGAGATGGCAGCAGCACAAGCAGGGGAGCAAGGGCCCCACTGCCTTGAGACAAGCATGGCTGCACCACTCAGTCCAGTTGACTGACAGGTTCAAATGCCTCAGGTAGATCTGGCTAATGGCATCTTAAAACACCTTTTTCTCTTTGTTCTTGGCCTAAGATTTGCTGGTCTCCTGTCTTTCCATATGGTCTATTTGGACTTCTTTATTCTTCCCTGACCCAGCACGACAAGGGTGACCCTGAGTTACTGCTCAGCAGGTCCCTTGCAGCCAGTGATGCGTTGCCACAAGCTTTTCCCTCTGTTAATGTCTTGCTCCTCTGCCAGGACTATCAAAACTTTTATACTGGATGTTTTCTTGGATTGAAACCCACATGTGCTTCATCTCAAAGTCTCCATGTCGTAACACCAGCATGCCCAGAGTGCATGATCCATTCACATTCCTTCCTTTGATGAGGTGGACCAGGGATGGGATATGTTCTCAGTGCTGTAAGAAGCATATTTTGCACACTCTTACGTAAGATTGCAGGAATGCAGAGCTCCTCAGGTCCTACAGCCAGAAGGCTTTGGTGAGCAAGGCCTTCTGCTGACTCTGGGTTTGGGGAAGTGTTAGTGCTCACCAGGATTTCCTCACTCCTGCACGCATCCTTGTTGTGCCTGGGGAGCAGACACAATTTGCATTGCTAAACACCCCCTCCAAAGCTCAGCTGGTTTTCTTTGGGAGTAGCTTTCCAATAAGGCACATCCCTTATCTCTATTGTTTTCTTACTGGAGCACCTCACAGTTGTGATTCTTTGTTCTCTCCAAGCATCAGATTTGTTGTAGGGTACTGAGACTGGTGGGTGCAGGACTGACAAGATGTTTGTTAAGCTCTTCTGGCCCCTCAAGCCTTATGATGCCTTTGACTGCACCCAGACCCAGCTGCCCTCAGCTGTGGCACAGGCTGCCCCCAGAACCCCAGTTTTTTGGGGGGTTGGATGTGCTGTGGGTCAGAATGCTGACACATACCACCTGTTACTGACATCCTCTCTCCTTCTGCTTTCAGAGCTGGCGTATGACCTGGATATGGATGACATCTCTGTAAATAAGCAGCTTCTGAATCAGCGAAGCAAAGATGGTGCTGCAGTCCCCAGCAGCGACCCTGGGAGTGTGGCCACCCACCCCAGTCCTGCTGCTGCCATAGCCCTGGTCCTTCCTCTGCTGCTGGGCCACTGGCTGTGAGCAGTGCTGGTGGCATCACTCCATGTCTCTCCATGCCTTTTTTTTTTAGTGAGGAAGATATTTGGAACCTCTTCTGAAATGTATGCACATTTCCAAAAACAGGACAAATTACCTAAGTCAGTTTTTCAAGATTCTTCACAAAAAAAAAAAAAAAAAAATCCAAATTAAAAAAGTGTTGGTTCATGGCAAACTAGTAAATATCTAACAGTGCTTCTTAAACATAATCCTGTTTAATATAAACAGGTTTATATTAAATTGTGTTCCTCGCAGTTTTTGAACACTGAGGTCTCCCTTGCTGTTAAGGTGAAGACCATATTTCATTCTGAGTTGTTCAAACATGCATGGGGTACAGAACACCTATGGTTTATGAAATACTCTTAGCAAATATCATACCCCTGACCCTAGTTGACTTAATACAGATTTTTTCTGTAGTTTGAGCAGTTTTTTTGTACTTACTCCAAATTCAAGTCTCACCCATGGGAATCTGGTCAGGACATAACAAAGAGCATGTGGAGAGAGGGGATAGAAAAGATCAGGCAGGGGATAGAGAATATCAGACAGGAGGAAAGATTCTATTGAAGAGAACCTGTCATGCACTGGGATTGTGGTGGAGATGTGCTCCCCTGGGCACAAAGCCCACTTGCATCATGGCAACTTGCAGGTGATTTTGCTGCTCACCCCCCAGCCTGAAGCCCTTCAGTCCAGGTGGCTGATCACCACCAGCATCCTTGTGGCACATGTAACAACCTGGTTTCATTCTTCAGAAGTGAAACACCTCCTTTCCCACGGGAAACCTGCAAACACAGCTCCAGCCAAAGGACAGATGATGGGGATATACACGCTGTGCTTTGCAGGGTGAACAATAGCTGTCCAACGTGTTGTGCTGTGAAAGGGGAAAAGAAAGGGATTTACAGGAGCCTGAGGCAGATGAGACTCTTACTCGTGTTTCTTTGCATGTTCCTTACGTAAGCTATCTCTAAAATAAAGATTGGTTGCTCTATAAGTGGTGCTCTGGAAATAGCCTCACGTGTGTGCAAGACAATAGCCTGTGTTCTACTGGAGTGGGAAGCCTGGGAACACCAACTGTGCCCAGCTCAGGGACATCAGGGAAAGACTTGGCTTGGCCTGATTAAATGAGTGGGCTGGGTTTGGTTTGGTTTCTGGCCAAGATGGTTGCATATTTCTGTTTAAGAACTGCCTTTACTAGAGTGTTTATATCTGCAGTATCTTAAGTTGCAGCATGTGCACGTACATGTGCATACACCCCCTCACACACACGTGCGTGCTTCAAATATTTGTGTGCATCAGGCCTCTTTTACAGCAGCTTTATGTTTAGGAGAAAGTAGATAATTCCAAGCCATGCAGTCAGATGGTTTGGAGAATGGAAACTTGACCCAGTCTGAGTGGTGAGGCTGACTTGTCTGGCTCTGATTTGAAGCCTTGGAATTGTGTGAGTGCTTTGGGTTTGTGGAAGGAGGAGAGATGATTGTTCCCCCACTCCTCTGCATGGAGATGTTAACTCCCAGTTCACTGCTCCTGATGCAGAGGAGCAGATCTGGGCTAACCCATGGCATAACCTGATGGGTAATTGTTAGAGACCTGTCCTCTGGGTTTCAGAATCCTCATGTCCCATCCACACCAGGGTGAGTGCGGGGGGTGTTCAGGCAGTGCTGGTGACATGTGGTATTCCTGGAAGGGCTGTTTTTTTGCATCCATGCACTGTCATGCAGTTCTGTATTTTGCATGCTTTTGTATTTTATATTTCACTTGTTTACAAACCAAACTGCAGCCCTCTCTGTCTCTTGGGACTGTGCTCTGACCCCTGGTCAGAGGGGTCCTGGTGCATGGGGCAGTGCAAGGGAGAGCTAATGCTGGTGCTGGCAGAGGCATTTCTTCACCTTCCTGCTGCTCAGCTCTTGTTCTAGCCCAGCTCTGTGCTGCAGCTGGATGAGCCCATGAGCCTCTGCTCCACCAAAGGGAATATTTTATTAGTGCCACTTGAATTTGAATTGCTTCTTCACTTCTGATCATTTTCCTTTCATCCCCTGGGAGCGCTGGGGGTGGAATTGAGCTGCTGGGTTTGTTCAGAGATGATGTTCTTCCTCTGCCTCACCAGGTATCACTGGTACCAGTGCAGGGACATCATCTCCTCTAATATTATGTCAGAAATGTTCTGTGTACCGCTGCTTCCTTAGATAAGCAGCAGGATGGGGGGTGGCAGCAGTTTTTCAGTACAAGTCCAGTGTGTTTTCTCTCTGAGGAGCTGGCTGTGCCTTGCTGTGTCTCACAAAGCCTGGTGGGTTCTCCCACTTGCATCACCACAGCACGATGCTGATGCTTCTCAGCAGAAGACCCCTCTGAGGCACGNACTGGTACCAGTGCAGGGACATCATCTCCTCTAATATTATGTCAGAAATGTTCTGTGTACCGCTGCTTCCTTAGATAAGCAGCAGGATGGGGGGTGGCAGCAGTTTTTCAGTACAAGTCCAGTGTGTTTTCTCTCTGAGGAGCTGGCTGTGCCTTGCTGTGTCTCACAAAGCCTGGTGGGTTCTCCCACTTGCATCACCACAGCACGATGCTGATGCTTCTCAGCAGAAGACCCCTCTGAGGCACGCTGAGCCTGGTTTCCCTTTGCTGTTTAGCAAAGCTGTGCTTGCTGGAGACTTTGTTATGATCAGAGATCACAAGAAAACAGCCTTTGAGCCCACTACCTGCCAAGTTTCTAAAATAACAGATTATAACTTGAAAAAAACAGCTGTTGAATTTTCCCCTGTGCTGAGTTTGTGCACATGTTTTAACTGGGAGTTTGCAAGGAATGCCCTGGCCACCGAGGTGGAACACAGCTGATGTCCAATTTTGGGCAGTGTTTCATTCCCATCATGAGAAACAAGAAATATTTTTTCCCTGTTTGTTTCTCTACACCACTTCTGTGTACTGTGACCTGCCTTGCCATAGGATAGGGCCCCTCCATCAGGAGATGGGCACTGTTACCTCCCCTCTGCATGTGTACCTGGAACTCCAAACCTTATCCTAGGGCTTAACTGCTAATACACAGTCGAGATTATTTAAATTCTTTTCATTATTGATATTATATATTATTAATGAGTATACATATCATATATATGGTAATATGTTTATATGAGTCCAGGAGGAGGGGGGCTTGAGCTGCTGGCAGGTGCCAGGGCTGCAGCTCAGCTGTGCACACAGCATTGTGATAACACAGTGATGTGACTTTGGCACCAGTAGTGGCCGCTTCTGGCCAGCAAAGTGTCACCACNTTTATATCTGCAGTATCTTAAGTTGCAGCATGTGCACGTACATGTGCATACACCCCCTCACACACACGTGCGTGCTTCAAATATTTGTGTGCATCAGGCCTCTTTTACAGCAGCTTTATGTTTAGGAGAAAGTAGATAATTCCAAGCCATGCAGTCAGATGGTTTGGAGAATGGAAACTTGACCCAGTCTGAGTGGTGAGGCTGACTTGTCTGGCTCTGATTTGAAGCCTTGGAATTGTGTGAGTGCTTTGGGTTTGTGGAAGGAGGAGAGATGATTGTTCCCCCACTCCTCTGCATGGAGATGTTAACTCCCAGTTCACTGCTCCTGATGCAGAGGAGCAGATCTGGGCTAACCCATGGCATAACCTGATGGGTAATTGTTAGAGACCTGTCCTCTGGGTTTCAGAATCCTCATGTCCCATCCACACCAGGGTGAGTGCGGGGGGTGTTCAGGCAGTGCTGGTGACATGTGGTATTCCTGGAAGGGCTGTTTTTTTGCATCCATGCACTGTCATGCAGTTCTGTATTTTGCATGCTTTTGTATTTTATATTTCACTTGTTTACAAACCAAACTGCAGCCCTCTCTGTCTCTTGGGACTGTGCTCTGACCCCTGGTCAGAGGGGTCCTGGTGCATGGGGCAGTGCAAGGGAGAGCTAATGCTGGTGCTGGCAGAGGCATTTCTTCACCTTCCTGCTGCTCAGCTCTTGTTCTAGCCCAGCTCTGTGCTGCAGCTGGATGAGCCCATGAGCCTCTGCTCCACCAAAGGGAATATTTTATTAGTGCCACTTGAATTTGAATCGCTTCTTCCCTTCTGATCATTTTCCTTTCATCCCCTGGGAGCGCTGGGGGTGGAATTGAGCTGCTGGGTTTGTTCAGAGATGATGTTCTTCCTCTGCCTCACCAGGTATCACTGGTACCAGTGCAGGGACATCATCTCCTCTAATATTATGTCAGAAATGTTCTGTGTACCGCTGCTTCCTTAGATAAGCAGCAGGATGGGGGGTGGCAGCAGTTTTTCAGTACAAGTCCAGTGTGTTTTCTCTCTGAGGAGCTGGCTGTGCCTTGCTGTGTCTCACAAAGCCTGGTGGGTTCTCCCACTTGCATCACCACAGCACGATGCTGATGCTTCTCAGCAGAAGACCCCTCTGAGGCACGCTGAGCCTGGTTTCCCTTTGCTGTTTAGCAAAGCTGTGCTTGCTGGAGACTTTGTTATGATCAGAGATCACAAGAAAACAGCCTTTGAGCCCACTACCTGCCAAGTTTCTAAAATAACAGATTATAACTTGAAAAAAACAGCTGTTGAATTTTCCCCTGTGCTGAGTTTGTGCACATGTTTTAACTGGGAGTTTGCAAGGAATGCCCTGGCCACCGAGGTGGAACACAGCTGATGTCCAATTTTGGGCAGTGTTTCATTCCCATCATGAGAAACAAGAAATATTTTTTCCCTGTTTGTTTCTCTACACCACTTCTGTGTACTGTGACCTGCCTTGCCATAGGATAGGGCCCCTCCATCAGGAGATGGGCACTGTTACCTCCCCTCTGCATGTGTACCTGGAACTCCAAACCTTATCCTAGGGCTTAACTGCTAATACACAGTCGAGATTATTTAAATTCTTTTCATTATTGATATTATATATTATTAATGAGTATACATATCATATATATGGTAATATGTTTATATGAGTCCAGGAGGAGGGGGGCTTGAGCTGCTGGCAGGTGCCAGGGCTGCAGCTCAGCTGTGCACACAGCATTGTGATAACACAGTGATGTGACTTTGGCACCAGTAGTGGCCGCTTCTGGCCAGCAAAGTGTCACCACAGTAAATATCTGGGGTTTTAGCTGAGGAGTTTATGGCATGAAGGTGCTTCTATGAAAAAAAAAAAAAAAGCAAAACTGAACAATGGAAAAACTAAATTTCAGATAATTTTTAGCTTTGTGATGAAACCAAAGACCACTCCTGGCTCCAGTCCCCATGTCTCCCTGTGCAGAGCTGTGGACTCCTTGGTGCTGCTGCCAGCACTGTGTCCCAATGATGCCTTGTGGACTTGGGACCTTGTGCTGGCACCAGATAAAGGCCTGGCAACCTTGGGAATGTTTCCCATCTCAGGTGGTTGAGCCCTTAGTCCTGCCAGTTAACCTGAATGCTCCCTGGCCAGTTCTGCAGCTCCTTTAAGCTCCACTGGCAGCACTGGGGTGGCAGGAGCTGCTGGCCCCATGTACATCCCACACGTGGGCAGGACTGAGCAGCATCACCCTTCCTATATTCTGCAAAATAAAAGAAAACTGCATTAAAGGTAAAACTGCATTCTCTGGAGGGGTTTGAAAGCAGCCTTAAAAAGGTGACAAAGCTGACACCTTTCCCTGTGTCTGAGGGTGGTGATGAGATGCAAACATGTGCTTAGCATGTGTAATGTGTTTCTGCACTAACCACGCATCAAATTATAATTTAAAACCAAAATATTTTTGTTGGATGGGAAGTTCCAGATCATTAATCAATTGACTAATAATTTAGTGATGGAATGGTAAAATCTAACACGCTGAACAACTGCTAGAAACAGCTGGTGCTTACGGCTCATGCTGTTTGGGGAAGTGAAATCTAGAGTGTCTCAGTTTCATTTTTCAGGGAGATTTTCAAAATTCCTCATTCATCTCCATGAGTAAAGCCCTCAAAGCCCTCTGGAGCACGGGCCTAACAAGGATCCAGGGCTGGATTCATTGGGGCTTCCAATTGGAACAAAATGCCCCTGGCATGGAGGATGCAGAGAGCACCATCAGTCAAACCTGGCAGCTGGACATGGGTATGTTCCTGTGGGTCTGCAGAGGGGGGACACGTGGAATCCTGTGCTGTCAGGTATTTTGATTTGCTTCTCAGTCCAAACAGGTGCATGCTGAGCTATGGGCACAGCAAGGGAGATGCCACCAACCAACAGGGCACTTTCCAGCTGCTCCCTGGCCTTGGAGGGTGCCCGGTGGGTGCACAGCTCAGGGTCCTGGTGGGGTGGCACACCAGGGACTGCTGTGCTGGGAGGGAGGAGGTGACTGTCCTGCACTGCCTCCTGCTCTGCTTTCTTGGCAGCTGCTGGTCCATGGTGAGATGGGTAGGAGGAGGTGGTGGTGCCAAGGGAGCAGGGAGACAAGCAGGCTGCAGCAGGGACCACACATGGGATGTTGCATAAGTTTCTAAAGTAAAATATATGAAACCACACAAACATTTGAAATGCTTCAAACAGCCAGGTGTGCTCCTGACATGCCTCCTTCCTCTGTTGGAGCACACAGCTCAGTGGTAGGACTGGCCAAGCCCACCAGAAAAGCCCTGCTCTGCAAGCTCTCCATCTCACCTAAGCTAAAACAGCCTAGGAATATCCTTTGGCTCCCAAACACTTGGTTGCCTTGGTGGGAATTTCCTTGACCTTTCCAGCAGTGCTGAGGCTTAATGATTGACAAGTGCTGCTAAAACTTTACCAGATCACACATCACACCCCCTAGAAGCAGGTGTCCATTCCCAGAAACCCAGAGATTTTTAGGTCTGAGCTCCACAGCTGGGGGTGACTCAGCTGGGCCCCAGCAAAATCACAAATTCTCCCAGCATGTTATTTGTTCCCTTAGCAAGGAGTTAGGTATGGAGGTACTGGGGGAATGAAATCTGCAGCCAGAAGGGAAACAGCATGAGGGTGAAACAATGACACTGTAGGATCCTTGCTGGTCCTTAGTGTGGGAATTTGGGTTTTCTCTTCAGGACATGGTGAAGGTCCCTATATGAAGAGAAAGGGTGGATTTTGCTCAGCTTCAGCCTGTGACTTGCTCATGGGAGACCTCCCTAAGAAGTAAAATTTGGGGGAACAAAGCACCCCACACCCACAAACAACCCCCTAAATAGGCTTGTCAAAATGTTACTAAGAGCATTCCCTGGAGATGAGGTAACTGAAATTTTGGCATAGGAAGATGAAGCACTGTGGCATGTTTATACAATCACCAAATTTACTGCCTTAAAAAAAATCCCAGAAAAGCAGTGGGTATTAATCAAATATCATTTATTTTGTCAAACATTGTATCCTTTTGAAAATAAACATCTTGGTGTTGTTTTGCTGAGAGCTGCTAGGATCTGAAGTACAGGGCCATGCCTTGGGGCTGCAAAGTGATGTATCCCACAGTCCTTCCAGACAGATAATGCCATTCCCTTCAAAGCTGTCATGTCCAGCTCCCCGTGAACCATGTGCCAGCACTGCAGCCCAAAAGGTTTGGAGAGGGAACAATATTCTTGCTGGAGTGGGGTTTTTCCTCCTGGGAGCTGTGTGGTGGGGTGGGAGCTGGTGCTGGTACCCGAGAGCACTTTGTGGGGAAGGAAAGGTCCCATTAGAGATTATCCAGCATTATTTCAGATGCTCCTTGGTGGCCACAGGGAGAAGGAAGACTTCTCCCAAGTGATCCAGCACATTACCAGTGTTGAAAAACAGATTTTTCATAGCAGAAGTATAGATTTAGCCTCAACCTCCCAGTTTACTTGCTGTCTTCTCCCTTGTAGGAGACAACACATTTCGGGATCTCTGCTATTTGTTTTGTTTGCTTTCACTGTCTACTCTGCCATTATTATCACTGCTGTATCCAAGTAGCACAAGCACCCTTCACTCCAGCTCTCTGCAGGAAAACTATTAGGAAGAAGTGGAAAGCCTGCTTGTAACAGCCTGTATCCTTTCAGTGTCATATTATATTACTATCCACCATGTAGCAAATAGGAAAAAAAAACATGGTCTGGATAGCAAAGTGAGAGGCTATTTAATTACAGATGTGAAGAAGAATGACGTTTGTGTACATTCCACCCAGAAGTGGATTAAAGTGGTGACCTTTCCTGTGGTGTGAAATGAGTTTGTTGAGGAGTGCCGGCATCTCCTGTCACTTCAAGATCTGCCAGACATATTGTTGTTTATGGTTAGCATTGTATCATGTCTCTTGAATCTGAATCTCAGCAGCTTGACAGAGTTTTCTGAGAAATTGTCATCTGGACTCCATCTAGCAAAATTCCTGGTATTGGGTGTATTTGTTCTCGTTTAATGGAAAAAGTTTTATGGAAAAACAAAGTTTTATGGAAAAAGAAAGTTTTATGGAAAAAAAAGAAAAAAAAGGGAGAATGGTGGCATTAGTGACTCATGATGTTGAGCTGAAACTTGTGGAACAATTCAGGATTTGGCCCATGGTGCCAGACCCATGGTGCAAATTACTGCTATTGCCTGTCGCCGTGTGTGGGATAAATATCTCCCAAATGTAACCAGCATGGACACTTTGCCACGGCAGTGCCACACAGGGATCAGGGATGGCTTTGCTGTGCTCAGCCTCCTGTGACCACATCTGAGGAGGGGAATACTATTTCCAGTTCACCAAAGTACCAGAATCTTGCTTTCTGGAATCATTCTAGCAGGGCTCTTGCTCCAGATTCTTGACTGTTCTACTTGTGACAAGGATGACAGAACAGGAGGGCAAGGGGATTTTTTCCACTGGTGTCACCAGTGGTGTGAAACCCCCTGCCAAGAATCTGCTCATCACCTTGCTGATACTGCAATCCCAGGCTGGGCACTGCCACTGGAGTGGCCATGGAAGCCCTTGCCAGTGCTTCCAGCAAATGCTGGGGGCTCAGAGGGTGAGGCCGGGCAGTGTGGGACAGGGAGATGCTGTCTTATAGAAGAGTAAAGGCACTAATTGGCCTGGTTAATTGCAGAGAGGGTCAGATCAGGCCTGTGGGGTGACACTGGTTTGTTAATGAAGGACTGATGGCAGCAAAGAGGGCTGCTCTGTGCCTGTGACCAGCAACTCTTTCCTTAAGTGCTGCCCCTTCCCAAGGCACAGCTCTGAAGGGATCCAGGACACTGCTGCCCTGAGCTCCCACCAGCCAGCCTGGCTGGGTCTGGGGAACAGGAGGGGTTTTGCTCCAAGCTGGATGCGTTTCAGTGCCCAAGGCTGGGGTACAGGGCAGCCCTGTCCCCCTTCCCCATGGCACTGGGGTGAGGGGCAACAGCAGCTGTGTGGGCTCAGGCTCCTGCCCCCTCACTACCTTGACATGCTCCCACATGGAGGCCTGGGCTAGGAAATGGTGTCCCACTTCTCAAGCCATGGCAGAGGTAATGCCCTTCTGAGAGTCACAATGGGGAGGAAATCCATGTCACCAAGCTCTGCTCTGGAATATGAGATGGTGCTGGGGGCTTGACCAGTCCAGAGGGCCATAACACAAAGCTACTTTGGGAGGGAGAAATTTCATCAATGTAATAGGGATTGCCTCAAAACTGGAGGTGATCCAGCAGAAAGACTGACCAGGGAAATGAGCCTGGCTGCATGGGGTGGCTGTGTCACACAGTTTGGAGACAAATGTTTAGCAGCAGCATATCTGCTGGTGAAAGAATGACTAGAGACATGGGTCTTGCACCTTTTAAACACTTCAAGTCTGCCAATGTGGAGATGGGATTTGCATGCTGCTTTATTTAGTATTGTAAGAGCTGTGCCACGTTTATGGAAACCACCCTGCAGACACCAAATGTGTGACCGCAAAAGAACACTTTTTTTAAAAAATGTAAAAAAGAGCAGAAAAGTGGAGAAAAACTCTCGTCATCAGAGTCCCAGCTCCAGCTCTGTGGCAATGCTCAAGAGGAAGCTGTTGCTTCCCCTCACGCTGTTGCTGCGTCATGAGGCTGAAGGGTTTCACCACTAATAATTTATGTTTTTTTCCAGGGACAGACAAAGAAGCCCACTGAAGCTGGGGACTGACTCATCCCCCTGTGGGGACACTGCTTCGGGGGGTGCAGGTGACAGGCACAGAGGGGAGATGGCAGTGGGTGCTGTAGGTGGCATGAGCCAAAGTCCCCAGTTTTGGGGGGCCAAGCAAGGGATGAGGGAGAGGCAGGAGATCTGGGAAGCCTCAGCACAGAGTGCAGGTAGGATGTGAGAACCCAGGGAAGGAGGGGACACCCAACTACTCTGTGTGTGGCTGTTGGAGTGTCTTGGTGTCACCCCCTCTGCAGAGACCTCCACAACAGTCACTCACTCCCAGGAGGCAAAGAGCCCTTCTGTAATGATAACTGTAATGATAATAACATAATAATAACAACAACCACTGCTCTGTAGCTCATCCTGCACACTCACTCAAACCTCTGTGCATTTTCCATGCTTCTTGCCTGCAACCTGTTTTTAAAGCCTTTGAAGATTGATAATTTTAAGCATGATATATACAGATCATTTAATTATTTTTAAGTAGACTGATTGATCCCACTGCCTGATGGGCTGCCAGACTCCATCTCTGGTGACTGTCTGGCAGCAGCTCCTGGTCATTGTGGTCTTGACCTGCTAATCCAATCTCTAAAGGAATAACTCAAGATCCTGATGTTCCTGTCTGCTGACTGTGGGATAAGTGGATTCCCCTTTTACCACCTCTTTTGCACAGCCTCACACGGCATTTTGGTTAACGTTCATGGTTTGCAGGGCTGTCAGGAGTGCCTGGATGGGCTCTGGGCTGCTGGAGAGGGACTTGCTCTGGCGCCCCTGGCTTGTTCCTGTTATCACTGTGAAATCCCAGGGAAGAGCTGGCTGCATGAGCAGGGGCATCTGTGGCTCAGGCAATTAAATCACTGCTACCAGAGATGCAAAGGAAGGGCAGAGCCAGCCATGGCCAGAGTGTTTTTCAGAGGGTGTCTGGAGCATGCAGGAGGGAATACTCTGCATGTCAGTCCAGCCAAACCTGCTCTGCCTCTTTTAAGGGTCTCCCCCAATGCTCCCTGTCCCTGGGTAGTGTTTGACCAAGGGATTTGTGCAGTTTGTGGTGCTTCATCCCAAAATAGTCAGGGTCAGACAAAATGTTAAAACATAATTTGCTCAGGGTTTCTGAGTGTGATGAGCCCCAAGGTGCTCACAAAGTGGGAAGGTGCTGATGCTTCACCTCCTCTCATGTTCCCATGCTCTTTTTCCCCTCAGCTGAATCTCTTCCATGAGGTCCTGGGCAGGTACATACCAATGGTGATGTCCAGGTTAATTAAACCCTTTGTTTTTATATTTTTTCCACTTGAAAGTGTCCTTCTAAGAGAGGCCAGATGCTCCTGCTTTTGAAGCATACTTCTTCTGGGGGCTGAGAACATCCCCTACCCCAGCACTCCTATGACAGGAGCACACCTTTCTGCACAACACACCTTGGCAAGACACAGACTGAAGCTGCACCATGTCCCAGCAAAGGAGCAGGAGCCCATTCTGCACCAGGTCCTGCAGCTGAGTTGTGGCTTAGGTGGCTTAGGAGCGTGTCTGTGTCTCTGGGACAAGTGTGCCAGCTAATAGGCTCTGGGAAAAAAACACCCATAGGAGCTGGTGTCATTGTAAATGTCACAGCATTGTTTTCCCAGCAGTGTCAGAGCTGGCGAATGAGCCAGGCCTGCTTTAGAAATGGAATTAAATTTTAAAGATTTTTTGAATTAAGAAATAATTAATTTGGATTTCCATTCCTGCCATCTGGTTTTTTTTTGCATGATTTGGGTGTGAGTTTTCAGTTTTCCCACTGCAGCTGTGGGACTTGGGAAAAAATCCCAAACTTCTTTGAAGAGCTGAGACAACAATTTCAAGTGCTGGGCACTTACATTAAGTATTGTGAAACATAAATTGCAGGATCTCAGCATTGCTTACAGTTACTTTCAGGCAGAGAGACCCATGGCACAGGAGAAGAGCAGGCACACAGCTACCTGATGCTTCTCTATCTCAACCAAAACAGAGATGTGACTCACAAGGAAATTTTCCACAGGGAATTTTTTT
>WEIU01001684.1:136424-291583 GCA_013389925.1 Aegithalos caudatus | reverse complement strand
TGAGATGAAGATGATTTTGGAGAGAGAAGAAAATTTTGGTTTTCATGATAGAAGAGGCATTCTTAGTACCCCAATAATCAGTTTATGACCTATATGCAGTGATCAGGCAGCAGCCATAAGTAGGATCTGTAGAAGTGTAACCTCCATAAGATGCAAAGACACTTTTCCTAAGGAAGGGATAGAAGATTATTTTTAAATGGTAACCCTGACTGAAGTTACAGGTTTTGTCTTTTTAGGTTGTAAGTAAGAAGGTGAATATTTGTGGGGGAGAAGGGAGGATGTTTTGAAGGTTTTTCATTTGTTTCTTTTCCTCTTTTCTTATTCCTTATTTTTAATGTGTGTGAATAAACTATCTTTTGTAATTTTAAGGTAAGCCTGTTTCGCTTTTTGAGTTCCCCAGTCATACGTAAAATAACAATAAACACTAAACCATCACACCTAGGGAAAAAAATTAAAAAAAAAAAAAAAAAGGAAAAAGAAAAGGTGCCTTATCAGCAGTCCCAGGGAGAAAACTTGCTCAGCACAGTCCAGAAAATTTTCCCCAGAGAAAACCACCAGCAAAACTAGTAGTGGAGCAAACCTTTCCTTGCACTGTCTCACAGCCAGATGTCTGCCTGCCAGCAGCACATCCAGATGGCCTCTTATAGCTGCCTGTTTGTTCCTTGTGTGTCCCTCCTCTCATCCATGGTCTCCTGGACATATTCACATACCTTTTATCTAGGAAACCACCACCAGTCCCTTGTAACCTTCTAATTTCACTCTTCCAGGCTCATTTTTGCTGCAGCATATTTCCACACAATTAGATAATTATGACAGCTAATTAATTATCAAACCTCAAAAGGCTAACCTCCGCCCTCTGCGCTGCCTCATGCTGAGCAAGCAGCATGCATGGGTGGAAATGGATGGTCCCTAGTCCTTGCTGCCCTCTGCCCCTTGTAAAGGCAGGACTTTACTGAGTAACCCAGCTATGGCTAAAAAGAACTGCAGTAGGGCTTCCCAAATTAGATCTCCTGCACAGTATCCCAGACAGCCTCCCAAAGAGACTCTCCCTTCTGCATTGTCCCCTACTTACAACATGAGGACAAAGAACTGTCCTCTCAAGATCACTGGTCCAATGTGACCAGGGATTAGGACACCAGAGGCTCCTCAGGCTCATCAGCCCCTTATTAAAGCTAAGCAACCAACTTAAGGAAGCACTCACATCTGAAAAATAAAGCCTGGGATGTAGCTGGAACAAGACTGAGGGATAGAATAAAGTTCACTCTTTTCATCCCCACTCTGTAACTATGCCCACATGGTTCTGAACTGGGTGCTCACAGCATACGAACCCCCCAAAGTTGCACTTTTTGCTCCCCACACTGAAGCACAAGCTCTCAGTGGAGTTTTTCAGCATTACTAGAGGAACCCGATACGTGATTTCACCCAGGTGTCCTCTGGGTCATGCAGATTCCTAATGAAACTGTGAATAAACATCCAGTCTTTTGCACTTTCTGGGCTCCTTGATTTAGGTCTGCCCTCAAACCAGTGACTTCACACAGACATTTTATTTGGTCATGGTTAACCATTTATCACTGCAGCATCTTCAGGTAGCCCATCTCTAGTTTTAGAGAGGGCCTCTCTTTCTCCTCCCTCTCTTGGGAGAACTATATGGAAATTGACAGCTTGCTCTTCAGCCCCAGATCATTCCCTTAACAATCCTGGAAATTAGAGGATAACCTCTCTAAAACCATTCATGCCATGACTGCTAGAGCTCACCACTAAAAATGTCACAGGCAGGGAACATTATCTCATGTCATCACATAACAGAGGCAAAACCCAGTACCTGAACATGCAAAACACACGTGCACATATACACACACACACACACACACACACACACGCACACACACATGCAGAGATGACTGGAATGCCATTCCCACAGCACAGGGTGGCCAGCTATGCAATTGTTTGAATAATTTCACAACCCTGCTGGCAACATGCAGCCTGGCTCTTCAAGCAAGCTGACTGTCCCTTGGTGTCAGAGGTTGCTCAAACACACCCGCAGCAGTAACAAGTGGAGCTGGAATCACCTCAGCAAATTAACAATAAGGAGCAGTGCTTTGTGCCACGGAAGTGGGTGAAGGAGGGAGGAACACATGACACTGCTGGCAGACTCCTAGGCACATCAATGCACTCTCATCATTCAGCAGTTTGCTGTTTCCCCATACCCAAATTTTTAGAAGTGCTGAACACCTCCGAGGTCAAACAGACGTATTAATGTGAAGTCAACCATGTGCACTCAGCTGATGAGGGAATAACCAGAAGTTACTCTTTGCCTCTAAAAACAAAGAAAGTGCTGGGGAAATGCAAAGCCATTTGAGAGAATCAAGGAGCGATTAATTGGGTCATAACAACTGTGATATATGTACTTATCTTAAATCCCTACCTCATGCCCTCTGTCTTGCACAGGACATGATTCACTGTCTGCTTCTGAGAATGACCCAGACTCATCGCTGGAGTTTGTTCCATAGGATGGCTCACATTTAATCTGGGCTCGGACCGGGTTGTACAATCCATCCCCCACCACGCCGGGCTCCTGGTGCTCGGGCGCCAGGAATCGGGGGCCTTGGGAGCAAGGGGAAGAGGAGAGCTCGCAAAGACGCAGGCTGCAGGGAGAGCCGCCGCTGCCGTCCTCTGCGTACGAGTAGGAAGAGCACGAGCTGGAGGTCCTGGTTCTGGTTTCCAGAGGAGGAGAGCGAGGGCAAACTTTAATTGGCACCGGACAGCTGGTGTTCGGCCGCATCCTTCCCGGCAGGTGATCAGCCGTCAGTCCGCTGTGCGAATAGGTCTGAGAGCTGGGCAGAGACTGGCTACTGCCGGCCCACAGACCCTTTGGCACAGTCTCAGTGAAGTCTTTGTCCAAGCTGCTCACACCAGAATATGAATGCACCGAAGTGTTTACTTGGTCACAAGCATTTGAAGAGAATATAACGCTCCTCCTGTCCAGTTCCCCTTCTTGCTTACACAGAGTTTCAAAGCCAGGCCCCCTGAGTGGTGATCCCACTGTGAAGTTGGAAGCATCCTTCTGCATGGCATGGGACTGTCCATAGTTCCCTGTGAAAGGGACATAATCAGTTTTGTGGTCACCCTGAGTTGTCCCTTTTTCAAAAGGGCATGCTGGACTCCTGCCAAAGTGCTGTTGGGAAGTGCTGGGGAAGCCAACCAAATCTATGCTTTTTGTTCTGTTGAAGAAAGACCGCAAGCAAGAAGGAGAAGACCCACTTTTTGGCCTGTCAACGCAAGTGGGGCTTGGCTGTTTCCTGTCCATTTCAACGTCCCCTTCTTTATCCCTGATGTCAGGTTCATCTCCAGACAGGCAAAGTGTGATGCTTTCTTCATCATTCTCTTCATTCTGAGGCTCACTCTTTATCTGCCCCATAGCAAGTCCTGATTTGAGGCCATTTCCAGAGCTCTCTTCACTGAATGTGCTTGCAAAACCTGAGGTACTGATGTGTGATGTGTTGTAGACATTCTTGGTACAAGCAAGCTGGTATTTCTTGTATCTGGGGTACCGTGTTACTGCATCTTTATCCAAATTGTCCTTGCTATCTCTCAGCATGTCAGAGTCAGGCAGCATCCCTTCGCCTTTGTCTGCTCCAGCAACAGTGGTTTCAAAATTGAAGGGTTCTTGGTGCATCCTCTCCCTTGGGCAAGATATTTTTGATGTCTCCGATTCCATTGTCTCCTCCTCATCTCCATCGGAGTTCTCCTCATCGTGCATGCGCTGACAGGTGGTATCTTTTTTGCACAAGAACAGGCCATCTTCGTTGTTCAGCAGCTGTGTCTGAAGGAAGCTGAAGCAGGAGTCCTCCAGGTTGTGCATGCGCAGGAACTCAGCGCAGTGGATGACCTCCTGGATGTTCTCCCTGCTGAGTAACAGCTTAGCAGTGTAGGCGAACTGTAACAATGGACCAAATCCCCTGACAGTGACCTGCAAAAAGAGAGAGGGAAATTGCCAGCGTTACCATCAGCTCTTGCTATCATCCCAAGTCCTTCATCATGTAGTTGGATAAACTAAAAGATCTGGCATTCAGAAATAAATACTGCTCAGCACCAGCTGTTCTTCTGTCACACCAGCAATGATGCTGCATCCAGGAACTAGCACTGCTCCCTTTATGTTGCTCCTGTACATCACTGTACAGCTGAAACTGAGCACTGTTTTTCCCAAGTATCTTGAAGACCTATGAACTAAGTCTCTGCCCTAATAAAAGACTGACAAAACTAACCTAGACATTAAGTTTTACACAGATTTCATTTTTGCTGTGCTACAGCACCCGGCCATGAAAACACCAATTCAATTTTGATTCTTCTGGTCTGATGGAAGTTCCAACGAACAGTAGTTTCAAACTTAAGATACCATTTAAATCCAAAAAGTGTTTTGGGAAGGAAACACTTAGTATTACAGCAAAATTAATCAGAAAGCATCTTTCTGCCTCTTTCAAAAGCAAACCACTTCCTTTTTTTCTTCTCAATTTTTTTGCAAGCCATTGCTGAATGCATAATAGGTAAGCACAGACTGCATAACTTTCCTCCATCCCACGGAGATTATTCCCCTCATACCATTCCTGATTTTAGTGAGCCTGAGGTACAGCTAACAGAAAATAAATTAAATTTATAGTTTAAATTATGGAAAATATTTTGAGTCCCACCTCAGTACTTAATTTCCCACCATTTTCTTTGTAGAAAGAGTAAAAACTGTTTCCAGGAGAGTGATCTCCAGTCAGCTGTTCCAGATCTGACTTATGCACTGCTACTCATCTTGTTTTCTTTCCATACCATCTATGTTTTACATTAATATACCATATATTAAAAATTACACACTTCCGCCCCTCCCCATTTTTTACAGTTGTATCTTTACGTACAGCTATCAAATAAATTGCTAACTCACATAATAAACTACAGATATTGTCTATTTTTGACAAAAATACTTGGACTGCCGCTAAGTTCCATTAATTTTTTTTCTCCCAATGGCTATGAAACAAAGGGATCGGTAAAGTTATTCTTAATGAAGCAGCAAGAAGCTGCTTCAGAACCACAACTCACCATCAAGAATTAAGGTTTCTGCACGAGAAAATTCAGTGGTTTGGCCATAAGGTTGAGATTTGCAAGACCACGACTCAATTTCCCATTGTACCAACCACCATGTACTACATGACCCTGATAACTCCCTTCAGTCTCAATTCACTGAGACACCTTCTTGCCTTTCTTGCAAATAGAACTCATTTATCTGAGTTCCCTGTGTTTCGCATACCAGGCAGAGGTCTCTAGATAGGATTCAGCACAGCCAACATCTGCATGCCTGTGTGAGGTTGGGATGCACAGCCTGCAACCCCATTCTGGATGCAGATATCTCTGGTAGGCATCCCCAGCTCAGTTTCTTCTTTTAAAACAAACAAGAAGACATGGCTGTCTTTTTTTTTTTTTTTTTTTTTNTTTTTTTTTTTTTCCAAAATGGCCTAAAGACAGGAGGGAAACCTCGACAGTAGGAGACCAGATTCCTTCCTCAGGCTGTGAGGATTGAGACTCCCATTTCCCAGCTCCTCAGAAGGGTATATTTGGTACGGTATGGGATACCCTGAAGGTGAGTTGCTTTTACTATTCTTCCAATTGAATTCATGCCACTGAGCACAGAAGCTGCTCAATAGGCGGGTGAGCCATCAGGCCATGAATTTGTGAAGGTCTAATTCATGACTAGAGTGTATTTGAGTGAATAATTTGGTTCATCTCAATGAAAAGCCTACAAAGCCCTATACTGCCTCAGGACCAGTGGTAGAGTTCACAGATTTTTATAGAAAATCCTAACTTCCAGAAACAAGCCTTTGTTATTCATAGATCTGTATTTATGATGGCAGATTATGAAGACAGTGCAAGTGGTGCTGATTTTGATGGGGAGAAAAATATTTTAAAACACCCCTAAAATTGCTCCCAATAGCTATTTCATCCATAGTATTACTGCTCTATCTGCTATTTTAAGAAGCAGTGCATTTTCATGCACATACTTACACACTTGCACATTCCTGTTTTACAATACGCCTCTGGTACAGAATTGCCAAGATTTACAGCTGGCTATTAAACAAATCTCTGCTTTATCAGTGTTACACTTTCTGCCTATTTGTTAGATTATCAGCTCACTAAAGGCCTATCTGCATTTTATCTATGCAGCATGATTAACAAAATTGCTCGGGAACTTAATGAGCTACTCGCAGGCTGATGGTAAGATCTTCAGTGGGGGGGCTTACACATTGCTGCATATCTTGTAAGCTTGGCAGCAGCGTAGGTCTGCAGGGACTCGAGCACAAACACAGCTCTCCTGGCAGTGGTGTCACTTGGCCACTAGGTGGAATGGCTGGAAAGCAAATTAAAATAATTTTCTGTGCTGGGCCAGGGTTTCACCTACCTGCCTGCCTGCCGCCCCAGCACAGGCACTCTGCACAGCCTCAGGCTGACTCATACAACCCCACAGCAAGGCTGTCTCCCACGCTGACACAGGCTTTTGCTCCAGGTAAATCACCACGATAACAAACAGCAGCAAGGCAGCTGTTAGAGCTGCTCTGCGCTGGATGTATCGGAAACAGAGCATGAGACTGTGCTGTGGGCTCCCCATGGTGCCCAGCAGATGCCTCATGTGAAGGATGATGAAAACTCTGAGCAAATGTGTGCCTTGACTTCCTTTGGAGGTATTACCCAGTGACACAACCTTCACTCTCACAATCTTCAGATCCAAAGGGGGAAAATTTCTTTTCAAGCACCCGGTGCTTGTCATTGCCCTCAGGCAAAAATCTCTCTAGTGCCAATTCTTGAAACTGCACAAACAATAACTTTGGAAACAAACGGGTGCAAAGCTTGCTGCCAAGTGTGAAAGCCGGTGCAAGCTCTGCGCCTGAAGCTGTCTAAATATTGATTCGGCTCCCATGGCAGGTTCCCTGCCTCGGCCCCACCAGTTTTGGGACTGCTTGCATCTGATGCATTCTGGCAGGAAGGCTGGAATCGAGCCACTGGAGCGTGACTATGAACACCGCACATTGGGAAAGAAAAGGCTTTGAAGCTGCATGTACTACCACCACACAGGCATTTCTCGAGGAAGAGATAAGGACAGTCTTTTAAAATTATTTGATCTGACTGATGCATCCCAGTGAAAAAAGTCAGCGGAAACAAGTTGATCTACGCTTGCAGAAGGAAAGAGATAATTTCTCTGCTGTAAGAGTCTTTGTTTACATGTGAGAGAGACCTTTGTTGGATGGGTAAAATCCATGCCAGCAACAATCCCAGTTTTTTTTTTTTCTCAATTGAAAATAAGATGTCCAAGAGTTGTTTGCTTTTAAACCTTATTTTCTGTGTAAATTAATGTTTAAGCAGGCAGGTCAGTTGTGGGAACCTCCACCGGTTAACCTGTCCTAGCTCATATGCCAAGTCACTACTTCCCTTCCTTTCAATCCTTTGCCTTATTCCAATTTCTGCTCTTTTCTATTGTTTAAATGGAATTGACTGGCTACTAGAAAGCCAGCCAGAGAAAAAGTAAAGCATACATATAAAACAACAGTGCTCACACAGAGAGAAAAGCAAAGATCCTAGCTCCTTGGAGGCTTGATTTCTTTTCCTCATGTTTCAAAGCAGGGTATGAGATGACTTCTCCTGTGTATTTGGAGCATGCCAAACAGGCCAACAAGACTAAGGATAAAGCACTTTATTTGTCTTGCTTCTGTCCCCAGCTGGTCTTGTATGCATTAAAACCCCTCTAATGCACAGAGGTGCTGTAGCCCTGCCTAAGCTACCTGGCACACCTCCTTGCTCTACAGCAATCCAAGAGACCAAGTCCACGTGCAGCTCCTGCCTCTGCTACGCTGCCACAGGTACACTGCGCTCAGTGTGCAGTAGGGAGGTCTGCGTCAATTCAGCGTTGTGGCAGTAACAAGCCTGACCACTGTTAAGGGGAGAGAAAACAACTTCTCCTGCCCTTTATCTGCCTCTTGTCTTTCAGATGGAGCTAGCTGAGCTAGGGGACGTGTTTTGTATGGCCATGCCTTTGTGAGTGTGCGCTATTGAGGAACAGGCTGGAAACAATGCAATGATATGATCCCCATCAAGAGATGTTAATCAGCATTAGCCATATTGAATTTACCAGCAAATCACGGACAGCAGCCCTGCAGAAAACAAGCACGCAAAGTCTATTTTAGTTCAGTTTGACATTGCTTTTCTCCTTAGAGAGTCCTGGGGAGTGCGATGCTCTGGTTAGTCCTAATTGATTTAAGTGACCAGACTTCCACTACTTCCTTTGGGAGATCATTGCCAGACTCTACTTAAAACCTACTTGTGAGGAAATATTTCCCTTATTTTCCTCCATCATCTCTCATTATAATTCCTTGATGCATTCCGGGTAATGCTTTTTCCTTTTGGAGAAATAGTCATATTGTTGTTAGACTCTCTGCCTTCCCTTTTTCATTGGTCATTAACGAAAAACTGACTAATTCAAAGAAAAGAATATTGATCACTGTTGGATGGGAGAGTAAGAGGCTGAGAAGACAGTCAGCAATAAATGCTAGTAAAGGAGGCAGCATTACAGATGCAAATAGAGCATTTTTAGCGAAGCATTCTTCTAGTTCTGGGCCCATACTATTCTAAAATTAGGAGGAGGCTTAGCTCACTTCCACATTGGGAACACCATCTTTTTATAAGGGACTTCTAGGTCAGAAATTCTATTTTAAACATAGCTGTACATACACAGGCACTGTGGGAGACGCAGCACTGTGCGTGAACTCGCTCTGGCTCCCCGTTGTACCCATGTCCTCCGTGAGGGCTGATCAGGCATGCCATGGGGGCCTCCGTGCTGTTCTGAACACACGGGATGTGGCCCTGGAGCACACGCAGAGCGCGGACACTTCTGCGGATGGGCCGGACTCAGTGTGCGCCGCGGAGCTCATCAGTGCATGCTCATTAGTGAGCTGCCCAGACTTCCAGATGTCTCAAAATCCCAGACAAATACACAAAATCCTCCAATTCTGCACAGACAGTATTCCTTATGGGGGGTGGGAGGGAAGGCTGTTTCCAAAGGAAACACGGATGTCTGGTAACCCCGCTTGGAATGGCATCTGTATGAAAAGCTGCATCTAGAGCAGGCAAGGTCAACCCCAGCAAAATGCCAGCGAAGTCTGACTTCAATTTAAAGAGGGGAAAAGTGATTAAGGGCAAGAAAAGATCACTGTAAACATGTAGGAATGTAAAACTTGGCAAGGCAGTATCTAAAATGGAGTGAGGGAATGTTTACAGTAATCTGATGCAAACTAACATCAAGAACAGAGAAGAACTGTCTAGTTTGCTATGGGGCGCTATTGGCATTTGCAGCGAAAAGAAATTAAAATGTAGGGATTTTTTTTTTTTCCTGATTCTTAACCCAACAGTTAATTCAGAGCCATCTTGGAAGGCTGTCCAGGGAAGATGACGGATACTTTATGTCTGAGTACTGCAAAGGAAAACTAACAAAGTGCAACCTTGTTCTGGAGAGCTGGGCTTTAGTTTAATAGAGTTTCCAGGGCTAATTTCTGTGTTAATGATGGCACAGGGCCAATGATCTGCTAGAAAAGAGCACTAAAGTTCAACAGCAAATGCACATGCAATTGTTCCTTTCCAAATAAAGCATACCTGGGGCACATGGAAAGAAAAAGCTCATTGGTGGTGGTGTGAGAGGGCTGAGCCCGCTCCTCCCCTCCAGGGACACAATGAAATCTGCAGAACATTAGTTGCTAAATCCTACTGAATTGGGGGTAATTTAGGTGGTGAGACCTTCAGACCTACTGAGAATGCACAAGTCCTGACAGAGCAGCACAGGCGCATGTTATTATCGTTATACATTTGAGTAGACTTGTTAAAACTCAATAGGAGCACTGATAGGTTTGTTGTGAAGCATGCAAGCTGCTTTTAGGTTAATGGTTTATATTTTTAGTATTTTGATTTTCAAGTTAAATTCATCATCAGGCACCTAAGAGCAGTTAGAAACCCCTCATCTCTAATTCCTAATCATCGATTCAATTAAGCCATTTTGTGGGGAAGGAAGAAAGGAAGATTGAATCAAACCTCACATGCTGAATATCAAATCTCAAACTAAGAATTATTTAAAACAAATGGATAGAAAAATAGTGGAAATGTAACTTTTTCTTGCAGAATTCCAAATGAATCAGTTATTCACATATTGTTTCATAGCAGGTCTATGGTGGTACCTGTTTTTTGGCCTTTCAGCATTGCTACTGCAGTCTAAAGGCATGTGTAGAGCTTTTTAATCCATCTCAGCCCTGACATTGCCTAATATGCCCAAGCATGTAGCCAACAAACCAACAACTTCTCACTCAGCCAGCGGGTTCCCAGCACTACAAGTTATATAATCAAACACATGCTAGAAAAATAGGAGATAAGATTAGTGACAGTTAACTGCTATTTTTTCTTCCACAGCCTGAAGAAGGTCTCTGGGATTAAATATTAACTCTAATCTTATTTGCTAAAATTAGCACACAGTATATTCTTTTTCTTCTACAGCCAATTGCAAGTATAGCACAGAAGTTATTTTCAGAGGGTAATCTGATAACCAAAATCAGTCACCAAAGCTGTTATTCCATTAAGAATTAAGAGACTTCCTGGTTATTTACTTGGTTATTTTTACCTGGGATGGTGAAGCCTGGCTTTTTCCTAGCTTGAGCTTATTTGGTTTTGGAAAACTCTCTGAAAGATTTAAGTATATTACTAGGCTCAAACAGGTCAGTCACATGTGCAAAACCAACAGTGTTAGACACCATGGTTTGTTCCTATATATGCACACAGGCGGGAATTGTTTTGAAACCATGATCCTTTTACATAAGGTAAGAACATGCAGGAGGCAGGAAAAAATCAGAAGGGATGATAAACAGCAGAGTACTTTTGTAGGGCAATGCCACACCAGTATTTTACTGCATTTCCCCACTTTAATTTAACAGCATTTAAATGTTCTCTCAACAGCAGCTTGCAGCTGTATTTCCCTTATTTTATTGCTCGTAAGGCTGTGGAGCTCCTAAAATGAGTGATTACTCTTAAAAAATTCCACTTGGGTAAGAAGCATCAGATGCTGGTATTTGTATTATGTAAGCTTTCAAACAACAAAGGAATGTACAAGTTGCTGATGGAGAAGACCAAGAAAGAGAGACCGCTGTTTTCAATCTAAAACCATTTTTTAAATTAAGTAGATACCTTGCCAGCCCCAGTTTAACATTCTGCCTCTTCTGGTACCACATACAAATTTTGTGCAGAAGAGTAACATGAAGTCCAAGTGGCAGTGTGGCCTCTCCCACACCACATCACACTGCAGGAGTGGGGAGGATGTCCCACTATCACCATGCATTTCCTGGGCATGAATACACACCAGGGGAGCAGAGAAACTGGATACACAACTCCTTTCTTTAAGAGGCCCATTACCCAATTATTAATTTTAAAAGTCTCGCTGGAAAAACTGCCATCTGCAAAAGCCCTGCCCTGAGTGGTCTATGGGGTATCCTGGTATCTTTCCAGTGCATCTTCCATAATAGCTTCTGGAGGCTGTCAGTCTGAGAGCTTCAAGAAGATGCTTAACTGCCCTTAGTGGTACTTTTACAGAAGATGCCACACTGGAAGTGCTTATCCAACTTCCAGTTTTGTGCTTTCAAAAGAAAAAAAATCCTCCAAGTACCCCCATCAGCCTTCTGCCCCTGAAATCTCAGCTGTTGGCCAGACAACAACTTTATACTAGAAGCCTTGACTGTCTGTGTGAGAGTAGAGGAAAGCCAAGTGACTTCTCATTCTCCTCTCTCTGGCATAATGAACATATCCAGGGGCAGCACGAGCACTTCAAAGAGCCTCCTCCCTCAGCACCTGAAAGGGAAGGAGAGACCAATATCCCTCAGTGCCCACAGAGCATTCCAGTGTGGGAGGTGTGACCGCAGGAGGTGAGTCGAGAAGGAAGAAGTCACTCACGCTAGACTTGCCTGGAGGATGGGAAGCAATAATCACAAACTGTATCCACTGCTCCGTGAGAAGTGCGTCAGTGCTGACGGCGGGGCAAGTGGCTTGGAATTGATTGCCAAGCGCAAAGATGGCGTAAACAGCCACTGGATCGATGACCATGTTATTGGTTATGTCAGCACTCAACCACACACGACTCACGGGTGGACTGTAAGAGCTGAGGCACCCACATACTTGCGTCTGTCTGCATCAAATTCACTGTGGCAATGGCCCCAGCTCTGAAGCACTCTCAAAAACCCCATGCCGTAAGTCTGTGGCCAATAATGTCAGAGGAATCAAAAGGGAAAAAGAATCAAAAGTTGTCTAGGAAATTAAAAATTAACCTAGAGTGTAGTAAAAGTAAAAATAATCTCCGATCCAACTGCAATGCTTATTTTAATCCACAACTTCTAGTTTTATTTCCTCTCAGAGTCACTGAAGCCAAATTGAAATTCCTTCAATCTTTCAAAAGTGAGATTGGTTTCAAATCAAAGCAAAGAATTTACTTTTGGAAATTGTGACAGCATCCGTGCACATTTCCAGCATCTCTGAAAATTCTGAGGAAAAAGCAATTTGTTGAATTTGCCACACCTTTTTGAAAATACAACATTTATTGAGAAGGAAGGTAGAAATCATAGGGATAAACCTCAATACTTTGCTGTAGACACATCTCCGGGCAGGAAACAGCATGCATCTTACCAAAGACCAATGAAAACACTTGGAAAACTATAAAAAAGGCTATAGGATGGGAAGATGCAGTGCTCTTCCATCGCAGGGACGTACAGCCTACATCACATTTAATCTCAACATTGGTCACTGCCAGATGTACCCATTGGCAGCTCTAGGTTTTGCCATTCACAGCAGTCTTCTGAGCAAAAAGGGACATTTGCTGCATGGCTGCTCCTCTGGGCCACAGAGAAACTTAGTCATGAGAAGCTGGGCAGCTACGGGAGGCAGGTCTGTGATGTACCTCCATCTGCCACCTCACAGCAGCAAAACACCTTTGGAAAAACAGCTCTTGGATTGGAGGGGGAAACTTCTTAAGCTCCCGCAAGCAAACTAGCCACGTGATACTTGCCAGAGCCCTTATTTTAAAATCTCACTCAATAACCTATTCTGAAGTCAAATACCACTTTGTTATTTTTTCCTAACTAATTCGGTGGCTCGGAGTATGTTGGTCATGTCAGAGATTGTCCATGGTATAACAAGAACACAGAAAATTCCAAGTTACAGCCAAGAGTACCTGGAGGCAAGACTAGGTGAAAAGGCTTTGGGAGGAGAACTTTGGGGCTGCTAAGGTGAGACTTTGAGTGAAGGTGTTAAAAAGAAAATTAGAGATGAGGATGTTTCAGAGAACCATCTCTCTAAAGGGACAGCATGGCCACAACATTACTCAATCAACAAAGCACACGTTAAAAACAGTGGCACTAATTAGCAGTTTGAACACTCAGGCATGAACTGGAAGAGAAAGCAAAGGGAAACATGGCTGTGATACCTGGCTATTTCAAATACTTTTGTGTTTTCCAGTGCAACGTGCATCTTAAGAAACCTGGAACACAGTAACAAAGGATGACACAAGAAGGTGGCTCAGCAGAAATGCTGCCTTCACTCCCTCCCTGGGTGCCTGTGCAAGCCACTTCCCCAAGTGCAAGCAGAAATGAACAGATTTTAACCAAAAAGCATCATCAGAATTAAAGTGCAACTGTAATTTAAAATTAAAATTAGTCCCACATTTTTGCAAAAGGAAAATTAAACTGACCCCAAGATTAAAAAGGAAAGAAAAACAAGAGAAAGTGTTAGCAGTAAGGGGGGTGAGGAAGGAGTGGGAAAGCTTTCACAGAATATAAATTGTGAGAGAAGAGTCTGTGAAAGATCTGTTTAAGTGTATAACATGAGCCAAAGTGGGTAGAAAAAAGGGAAAACAAAAGCAGTTTCAGAACTTTTAGAATAAAGAAAGAATCCTAGAAGCCTCCAAATTACATTAGGAAATATCAAAATAGACAGAAAATGAAGATGCATGTAGAAATCTGCTAATTCAGAAGGTACTTAGAGGAGTGGTACAGAGTTTCTGAAGCTGCAATTGATAAACAAGTAAGCATAAAAACACTGAAAAATTACCTAGACTTGTAAACTCACCAATACTCTCTTTCCCAGGTATGACAGGGTGTATTTATGCACACGAACTACTCAATAGTGTATTAAATACACAGCGCATTAAATACACGGTAATTACTCTATAAAAACAAGGAGTACTTCACAGCAAGCCACCTCACTACAAGCCCTACTATTACACTCCATGCAGTGTAGGAGAGGAAGATGCAGGCTCTGTCAGACATGATTTAAAAAACCACAAGGTTGCACTCTGAGGAAGAGCACTAACTCAGAAGACAAAGGAGCTGGAGGAGGAGCAGGCTCAGGAGACAGGGCTGGGTAATATCCGAAGCAGCTCCCGGATTCTCTGTCGTGGTTTCCAGGGGGCTGACAACACCCATGCTTCTGGCACTGCCTGTCACTGTGTGCTGGCATAGCACAGCAGATAAAATCACTGGCATCCTTACTCTGGGGCAAACGGACAGTGCTGCAGAGCAAATACCATAACATTTTAAACCCAGAGACTTGTTGGGCTGTGGATGGAAATGAATGTAAAAGGCTTTACTATCTCACTTCATGAGGTAACCAATCAACTACAGCTATTAACTGGGAGGCTGAAACCCTGTAAAAGTGACCCAGCTTCCTAGAAGCATTTTATTTTTAAAAGAAAACCTGCCAAATGCTGCATTTATTCCAGTTTTCCTCC
Source organism: Aegithalos caudatus (assembly GCA_013389925.1). Lineage (NCBI taxonomy): Eukaryota > Metazoa > Chordata > Aves > Passeriformes > Aegithalidae > Aegithalos > Aegithalos caudatus. The sequence continues at coordinate 276,753 of WEIU01001684.1, read as the reverse complement.
TCCTCCCCTGCCTTGCCATTTGATTTCCGGTATTTGGATGTGCAATTCTTCTGCCATCACCTTGTTTTTGTTCTTGCATGGCTACAACAGATCTGAGAATTACGGAGGCTTTTGTTCCACTGCTTGGTGTTCACATTTCATCAATGATGTCTGCTCAGCTCAGCAATGCAGGTTTGCAAGGAAAACCAGGCACTGCTGAGCTGGCAAAGTTGATGCCCTCCCATCCTCCACAAGGAGCAGTTAACTCTTCTCTCAGTGGCCCAAAAGGTTAACTAGGCTCTGTAAATCCCACCAGAAAAAATTGTAGGCATTTGCCTTCTTGCTGAGATTTCATGTCTGCTATGAGTAAAAGGTAAATGGCTCTTTTAGTCCCTAAAGGAGTGCAGGCTTAGGAGGAGTGACCCATAGTAAAGAGGTCAAAGGCAGGGAAAGATGGGAAGGTTGGGCAACAGCATCCCAGTGCAGCCACGACCTTGTGCCCAGCTCTGGGCTGTCCCCAGGGAAATAACTTCTCCCTTTCTGCTTCATACATGATATTTTTAAGATCTACCCAGAAACAGAGGGTTAGAAAATGCCACGTACCCTAGAAGCCCCAGAAAGACTCTTCACATAGAAAAATTATGGCATTTCCAGCTTAACTTCCTCAGAGGGTAGGTGGGATTTTACAGCTATTTGTGTGTGTGTGACTACATATGCTCACGTGCACCCACGCATGCTAGTGTGAGAAAGAGACTATATAACGTGAACGTGTGTGAAAGGGATTGAATTAGCCCCATCTGCTCTGAAAAGATCATTTTTTCCTTAGATTTCTATTGCCATCATTTCATTGCCACACTGGAGTGATTCTAAAAGGCTACAGCTCTGGCAGCCAGTATCATTACAGCTGCTCAGATTATTAACAGCATAAATAAACTCTCAGAGACACTACTAAGAAAATATTAACTACAATTATCGCTGTCTGATAAAATAACGAACAGCAAAGTGTTACTCTGCTGCCTCAGTCACCAGTGCGTACTTATGTGTGCTGTGCGCAATGGAAACCAGTTTATGTGCATACTGAAGCACTCTGGAATTGGTTCTTGCTACTTTATTTTGTTTTACGTATATTTTTCTAAAGATCAAGCAGCACAGGCTGAAGCTCTGTATTTGCAGAATTCAGTGTACCCCGCCTCCTCTCCCTCTGTATATAATCCCATTAATTCCAAGTGAACAGAAAGCCATGCTTGTGGCCATGCACATGTCTGTTGGAGGTGGGAGATGGACAGCATGCAAGCTACCAGCAGCAACTCTAAAACCTCTTGATGGGTTTTTACCTTTGGACCTTGCTGTTTTTTCCCTAGATGAGGAGTAAGGGCCCACATGATGTCAATGCTGTGTTTGCTGCATGGATACTCCTTGCTTTCGTCTTTTCCACTGGCCTGCACCACTTTGGCTTTGTGAGCTTGTTTTTCTTCCCATTTCTCAGTGACACTCTTAAGTCCTGTTCTTTCTTGAGTGCACTGGGGCGATTTGCCTTGGTTTCTAATTAATAGAAATTATTAATTCCCTGCAATCACTGGGGGGAAAAACATTCTTAATCGCATAGAGAGCAGGACATGGGAGCAGGAGCTTCTCATACCATGTTCCCAGCCTGGGCTCCAGCTCCAGCAACACTCTCCTTAGCAGTCACCTCATCTTTTTCACTGTCTGTAGTGTGTTGGAGCTCACCACAAAGAGGAGAAAGAAGCTGCTTGGTCCTGAAACCACTCCCTGCGGGGCAGACAGGGTGCTGAAGCTCCAGCCTGGGCAGATGGTTCTCATGGCCCCAGGGCAGGAGAGGCTGCCCTCCCCTGAGTGGGTCAGTGCCCACACTGCCCTCCGACACCTTCCATGCCTTCCCAGGAAAGAAGGGTGATGGTGGCAGGGTGACACAGGAAGAACAGGCACATTATCAGCCTGAGCACACACACTGGGACCTTTCTGCCTGAGCATGGGAGGCCGGCCCAGCGTGACAGCATCTCCCAGACTGCTGAGGAAAGGGCCACATCCCTGACAGATACGAAGGAAAATTAGAAAGGTGCTGGAGAGGGCAGCTGCAACTAAATACAGCTAGAAAGGAAGGCAAAACCACAATGCTGAGTGAGAGAAAAGAGAAGGGGGCATTTTCTACAACAGCTTTCCTCAATCTAAGCCAAAAAAGCAATGCACTGTACCTTTAGTTTTTTATCCCACTACCTTATTTTTTATCATTTCTGCAGCATCTCACACTCCCTGCCTTGTCTCTTTTTTTCATCTGCAAGCCTTTGGTTCCACCAACCCTCACTCCAGTGCTTACTGCCAGCTTCCAGCAGCCACGGCAGGACCCCCTTTCCATTTGTAGAAGCCGGGGCTCTTCTTGTCTGCATTGGTATGACAGTGACAGATGAAGAAAAGTGGGGTGCAGAGGCAGGAGGAAATATCATCTTCGAGTGTCCCCCTCTGCCAGCTGTGAGGGAAGGACAGCAAGGAGGAGGTGACCTTCTCCCTCTACAGAAATCACTGGGACAATGAATCTCTGCTCCTGGGAGGGGAAGAGTCAAGGAAGAGTCAAGCCACAACCCTCCTCACTATTTTCCCTCCAGCATCCTCCCTCTCTTCATTCTCAGCAATTGGCCTCTTCTGGCCACTGAAGCAGGTTACCTGTGGCTTGCCCTGGATAACTGACCTACATTAACTTTTCCTCTGTAATTAAAGTTGTCTTCCGTGAAACAATTTATACAAACTTTGGGAAAGAAAACAAAGTATTGTTCCATACACGTTTAAAAATAAAAAATTGTTCTCTTCAAATGAACTTTGTCCCCCAAAAAGCCTCTGTGGAAGGTAAAACACAGAGAATGGTAAAGGATTCGTTGAAGAAGAACTGAAGTTCATTTTAAATCAGTGTACCATGTACAAATGCTGTCTTACAAATAGGATTATTTAATTTAAACCTTAGATCTGTCAAGTTCCATTACTTCAAATGGAGCCTGTCATTTCTTGACTTCCTTATAAATCAGGATTATATTACAATTTATGTTAGGTAAAGTCTCTGCTTCCATGGGAGATGGTGGAAAAAAAAAAAATTACGCAGCAGTCAGTAAATAGAGCAAAGTCACCGCACTGTTCTTGAAAGGCAAAAAGTCATCTTGCTAAATGAGGGTCCGAGCTGTCCTGTACCAAGACTGTTCCTAATAAATAAAAGACCTCTGGGAAAAGTGCTGAGCATACGCTGGATCTATTTTCAGCTTGCATCAGCAGCTGCTGCCCCTGGGATCGCATCTTTGCTCATACCCTACACCATATGTAATCACTCCAGTGCTGCAACCAGTAAGATAATGAAAGAGCATGGCATAAATCTATACTTGAGTGGAATGCTAAATGAGAAAAATAATACAAAAAAGGGGAAAATAAACCACATTTTCAAGTCATTAGGAAGAAAGACTTTGACATATGAAGTGTTGCAACCATTAATAGCACTTATCATATAGAGTGGAGACAAAGAGACAAATTAATCAAACTGACAGAACTGGGACATTTTATGCTAATGCAGGCTCCTGGGTTTTCGTTTGTATTCCTCTGTGTCTGGAAAACTGATACCATTACAGGGCAGGAAATTGCATGAATAACATGCAACAGATCATAAAAATTCGCACACCAAGTGCAGAAACACTGCCAAAAGCACTGTAAAAACAAGGCTAGAGACCTCAACAGAGGAGCTCCCAACAGCTAATGAATGCAAATAAGTACAGGAATATTTCCCGTCCATGCATAACAATGAGACATAGGCTGTGACTCCAGAGTCTCCAATAGTGTAGGTAAAATAAAGCCTGGAGAGCAAACATGCAGATAGCTGGGGGGAACTGCTGGCCAAGACAGGGTCTGAATGTGTTTGCAGTATTGCAGCCAGCATTTTAAAGCCACTGGGGAACTGGCACAGCCAAGTGTTGCCTCTGTCTGGAAGTATTGCTATGTTAGATTTAATTTAATGTTTCAGGTACAAGAGACAGGGAAGGAGGATGTAAGAGAAAACAGAACAGTCACAAAACAGCGCATAATCACACAAACCAAAAATCCCCCTGTCCCTGAGCAAATGCACTGCACACTGTAAAACCCCCACAGATAAAGACATTTCAAACATTAGTTTGGGAAATACAGAATGTGCTTGCTGTCCAAAGTCACAGCCATGTTGTAAGAGGCAGGAAATGGTAAGAACTACAGGAATGCTGGGCAGGGCATGGTGTAATGCAGGATCTTGCCAAGGTTCCTTCATTTGCTCTAGAGGCTTCTCAAGGACGGACCTTTAAAAACCCCTGGCTAAACAGAGCACTGCTGAAGTGCAGAGAACTCATCAGCCATGTAAACTCCAAAGGACAAATGATTTCACTTGACAGGCAGCCATGGCATTTCTCATTGTTGTTTCCTAGAAAAGTGATGTTTCCCCCTTGTACGGTAGTTATTGCACAAACCTAAAGCAAGGAACAACTCTGGAGGGGGTAAAAGGAGTAAAGCTGATACCTTTTGGAGCTGAGTCATTTCCAGCACTGCTCTCACCTTCCCCAGAATAGAATGATATGCAGTTGATGGCATTGAGCAAGAGCATTTACATGCCAGAACTATGTGCATAAAGAGGGTGTGGAAATGCCAGCCTGCCCAGGGGTTGCTGTCTTCCCAAGTCCTTCCCAGATTTGGTGCTGGAGAACCCCATATTCAGTGGTGGCAGGGCAGCAGCTGGTTTACCTCAGCAGGGATGGACACAGGCAGAACACAATAGAGAGCCCAGCTCCCATCACTCTCCAGCAGATCAGTGTGGTGGTTTTAGAGTTTTAGCCATGTGAACAGGATTTATCCCCAAAACTCCTATTTCTTTGGTAACTACTAGAGTCCCAACAGGATACTTGGCATTGTACCAAAAAAAGGCATGCACACACCAAAGCAAGCTAGTCCAAAAGCTTTCTGAGGACAATGACAAAGCAACCCTTGTTCTAACAGGATAAATCAAAAACAGGCATTCATCTTGTAAATACACACCCATCAGACAGATGGACAAGAGTTGCAATCTGCAAATGGAATTACTTTCTCCCTTAAATGTAAAAAAAAGATAGCACAGACAACTAATTACAGAAAGGCCTCATGAAAACCTTGGCTTCAGGAAAATAATAGTGGAAGGAAAACAAATTGGTCAAAGAGTTATAGCCACTTAGATTTCTTCTGATTTTTACAATAGAAAAGACACCTTTGGAGTCTCTTGAGAACACATATGACACCTGACCTTTTCTTTTCCTTTACCCAAATCAGAGCAGTTTGGGAAAAGAAAAGCCTAGATATGAGTGAAATATCCATTCCTGAAAGAGAATATTTAGAGAGGTCTTTACTACCACCTTATCAGTCAACCAAGAGGTTGAAAGCACAGGTGACAAGAAATGACCATAAATTCTCACAGCCCTTCAGCTAAGCAATTCCTCTGCAGAAAAGCAGTTAAAAAACCAATCTGTAACCTGGTCAAATAATTCAGATTAAAATCTTATCTGAGAACTAAGATGAGAGTGTGTTGGAGGTTGGATACTGTTTCCTTTGTGTTAGTTGATTTTTTTCCATTAGGAAACTAATTGCTGGGTACTTAACCAAAACAATAGAGTGGCCAGGCACAGTTTCAGAGCTGATATTTTCTGATAATGGGCCATTAACGCTCACCAATGACATGGAACATTACATCATCCCATTGGGAGATGCTCTGCCCAGCTTGGGGGGGACCCAAGCATCCCTACCTAGATAAAAGGAGAGGTGAACATGCCAGTTTTCCACTGAATTCCTGGAGGAAGACTGGACGCATCTCGCCACCGCTGGACTTTCTTCAGGACCATCTCTACTCCACAGAACTGCGTCTGTTACTCCAGGAGGATTCATCTGGACTGCTTCCAATACCCTGACCAACAGGGTGTTGGGTCACATCCCTGGCTTGGTCAGGGTTTTCTGGGATTTTTGTTTGTTTCATTTGCACGTTTATTTTATTTTCTTTACTACTACATTTGTATTTTTAATATTCCTATTAAAGGACTGTTATTCCTATTCCCAAAACTTTGCCTGAGAGCCCCTAATTGCAAAATTATAGTAATTTGAGGGAGGGGTTTACATTCTCTATTCAAAGGGAACTTCCAGCTTTTGCTGACAGATACCTGTCCTTTCAAAACCAGGACAGAGTGCAAGAGCAGATAATGCAAACACTGGTTCTCAGAGGCTGGGATTGACTTGAAACCCTCTGCAGAGCAGTTTATGTGTGCAGTGCCTGTCTGCCCTACAGAGCTGCTTGCAAAGATCCAGTGCAGCTCCTGCCAGGATCACCAGCTGAAGACAAAGGTCAGAAATGTAATCAAATGCTTGTCTTTAACAATTTCCTTGTGTATGGCCTCTCAACTGAGTTTTCCAATTGGAGACTTCATGCATAATAGTGAATTAAAACCTGGAAGGGTAGGATTAGTCTTATCTTTGAAAATGAAGCAGAACTAAACCAAGCCCAAGGTAGCCCTTAGCGGGTGTTTTTCTCAGTCCTCCAACAGCAAAATACACTGAAGACAGGGAAAACAGTAAAGGAATTTAGTGATTTAAAGGCTTCTGCCACTACTGAAAGCAATTATTTCTGCTTTTTGAATGCAATGATGACTTTGTAAATGTGAACAAGTCTCTTTGTAGAATGCCTCAAGGCTTATATATCTCAGGGGCGTCTCTTCATTCTTTACTTCCTTGGACAATGGTATAGATACTATGTGACCTCAAAGGCTACTGCTTATACAAACTGGGCAAAAATTACAAGGAGAGACGGCTCTTACAAAAGACAGGCAACTCTCCATTTTTTGTGCCTTGCATTTGACAAATCAATTCCAACATTTAAAGCGTACCAAATAAAATGTGGTTTGATGTGTTCAGTCTCCTGAAAACTAGCAAATTCAAGGAATAGACAGAAACTTCTTGATTTGGCTTTATGTCCAAACAAAAGTGCCATATGGAGAAAGCCATCCACAGTACAACAAGAAAATCTGCAGTCAGACAAAAATAAGGTTAAAAAATAGTTGAATTCAACAGGCACATTGAATGGCTGCAGACCTATCCACCTCAAGTCCAGCTTCCCCTTTCCAGAAACAGAAATGAGCACTAGTCCTCTATGGAGATCAGAAGGGAAGTTGTCAGGTTTTGTCTCTCTACAGCTTTTTCCTGTCTTGAAAGGTTACTGGCTCCAATATTTTCCTTTGAAGGAAACAGGAAGCAACTCAAACTTACTCTGTTTTTACTTAACCAGGAATCCTCTGACAGGCAAATTTTGTCTGAAGGCTGCCTGTGTATCTGGGGAGAGAGGTGGCTAGGCATGTTGTACTACTGCTGTGTGGTCAGAGACAGAAAGGTATTTTGCTTTCAGAGTTGTTTAAGACTTGTTTCTTATTGGCTGCAGGCCCTTGAAACAGAGAACCACAGGTCTGAATTTTAAAGGTAAGCGAAAACCCAAGACATTTCTCAGAAGCAAAAGTTTTCTTTACACAGTCAGAAACGTAGTCTCAGCCTCCTGGATGAAAGTCTCAAAAATCCAGGACCACTTGATCAAAAGTATTTTTTCCAGAAACTAAGAACTGTACTGGACAATCCTGTTTTCTTTTGATCTACTTTCTAAACCTTGAAACATTAACACAGACTGAACTCCCATCCATTCTGGGAACATAAAGTAAGAGATATATGCAGAGATGAGGGAATCTGGTCCTATCGCTACTCAAAGCAAGCAAATTTCAATCAGTGTATTTACCATGTGTTTGAAGTACAGTACACTGGATGCCCATACGTCTTTAGCCCTGTTCAGGTCCCTTTCTTGCCCAATTCATTTATTTAGATGGTCTCCTTTCTCTTTTACTGCCCCCATAAACCCACCTCAGCCCTGTCTTTGGGAAGTAGTATATCAGACACTGCAGGAACAGAAGGAAGCACTGAGAACACAACAGCACCCATGAATCCATCCTGGCTCACACTTGCCAAATCTCTCTGCTATCCTTACAGTAAGTCTGTACACTTCCATTTCTTGAAGTGTTGCTCTGAAATGATGAGCAGCTGCTCAGGGAATGATGCGGACCAGGTGCAATATATACTCAACTAAATATGGTTCCTTCAACACTAAAAGAAAGATGGCCTGTTTTTGATGTCCTGAAAACCTACAGCTCCCATTTGCCAAGAATGATGAGCTCTCTTTGGAAGATATTAAGTCTTGCTAGGAACCTGCTTGCCTGTTGTTTGGGATATATGGGATGGTCTGCAACTGCTGTCACTTAAGCAAAACTTCCTAATTAAGCATCCTCAAAGTGCCCCACCCTCCTGGTAAGGGACAGGATGCCTGTAGCAATTCATAGGCTCGTTCTGATCTGCTCGATGCCTCCTCATCTACCTTCCCCTTGGAAAGCAGGGGTAGTTTCAGCAGTTGTTGTCAATGGCAGTGCACAGGACCTCAGGAGTGATGCAAGAACAGGCAGAGGACACAGAACAGACCCCATCTGTCACTCAGGACCAGTCACCCAGGTAAGATGAGCACCTCCATCCTATCCTGATCATCCTTAGAAATGCTGCAGCTAGTCCAACAAGCTTCTCAGTGCCTTAGAGAGAGTGAAGAAAATGAGACTGGAACTGGCTGAGGACTGATAAGCTGGAAGCTCTGGGTCAGGTATGCCAGCTGGTCTGGAACCAGCAGCTGTGCCAGCTGTGGGTCAGTCTGCTCACCTCCATGTGAGGTAATATGAACCAGAGCATTTAGAGAGAGGTAAACATTGCTGAGTGGTTCACACAAGGTGATTTAATCATCACTGACCTGATGCACAGACCTGTGCTGAATTCCCATCCGATGCATCAACTTTCACTCTAGCATGTGCAGAGAGGTGATGACAGTATTTTATTTGGTCACAAGAGACCTAAAAAATCTACTGCTGAAGGTTTATTTTACCATTATTTAACTTCAAAGCTGATATCTCTCAATTCCAGCTGTTTGATGACTTGTTTATATTTTGGTTTTACTGAGAGTTTTAGTACTGCAGTTTTCTGCCATTCTCAGTTCAGCTATGGTAATTTTGACTGTGGACCCCAGCAAGGAGCAGGGTATCATTTCAATTGCAAGTCAGCTTTCTTCACAATGTCTTTTAAAGGCTTCTAAATTAAAAAAAAAAATATATATATATATTTCAACTCCTTTTGTGTGCCAGGAAACAGACACAGTTAAACACACACTTTGATGCCATTGACTTTTAGAAGGTCAGAGTAAACAGAGAGACAGAAGGTTGACTAGCAAATCTGATCTATCTTCTTTTAGGATATTAATTCCACTGAACTACACCAGTACTGAGCACTAAATTTCTTAAAGGGGTTTCTAAATTTTGTTTCTCTCAAAGGCCATTTGCCTTACAGTTATGAAACAATGTGCAGTCATACATATATCATTGAAGAGTTTGTTGCTAAAAACCCATGCCATATTTTTCGGTTGATTTTAATTTGGCTTCAAAACAATTGCCAGTGGCTCTCTTGATATCCTTCCCCAGTAATTTACAACATGTTTCCTAGAGAGATGCCTGACACTTTCTTTTCATTTGTGTCTTTAAACAACCACATAAGCCTCCTCTCAAGTGCTTTCAGAGAAATTAAAACTCACTTTTTTAAACAAACCATGCTCAGGCTAGATCTGTAGTTTGACCAGCTACAGCTGCTCCTATTTATTTATTTTATTAAAGTAAATAAAGTGCCCAAGGACAAAGCTTTTAGTAGTGTTGGACTGCACTGGGACTCAGAGGTGTTTGCTGCCTCTAGTCAAAATCAGACAGATGAAAATTCATTAAAGCACAAAAATCCTGGAATAAACCAGCCATTTTGCTCTTCAGAGTTTGCATCAAATTTAACAGAATGTTTGCGTCTACTTCTTCCTCTAAAAAAACCCAACCCTGTAAAACCCAGAAAATGCATCTCATTCCCAAATCCTAGTACAGTTCAATTGCCTTCTGCTCACCTAAAATCCATACTTCACTTCCAAATTGAAGCATACTTCCTAGGCTTAATATTTGTTGACTGCTGCAATGCATCATTTGAATACATAGCATATTCCACCCCATAACATGCTCAATTTCACTAGTAGCTAAGAAAAACAGTCAGTCTGACAATATTCACCATGGAATCTTTGTCAGAAACTGCTGTATGAAGATTAATTTTTTTTTTTTTTTTTTTTTTTTTTTTTTTTTTTGTGTGGGGGGGAGTGTGGGAGGTTGGGAACAAAACTTGGTACTGTAATCAGAAAGTACCTTACAGGTTGTGGTGTCTTCACTGGACCTTATCTGTCTAGTCAAATGCCCAGCCTGTATTTCTGGACTCTGAAAGAGCAGATACCTGGTCTGAAGTCTTTAAAGAAATTGAAAAGGATTTTTTGATAAGAGATAAAGCAAAGATAAGAGAATTTTAAGTGGAGGGGGAGGAAAGGGAGAGATCTTTCAGTCTGCCAAGCCAGAGTGCCTAGAACTGAGGCACAGTCATGTCTCAGCCATCTCATTTTTGTTCATACATTTTTGAACACAGCAAAAAACCTCAAAAAACTACAAAAACCCAAACACAGCAAACAAAACCAACCCACCTCCTGTTAAACATTCATATTGCTTCTTCTCATGCCCTTAACATAGGACTTACTCCTCAAGGTCTCTTTTACATTTTAGATCATGTTTGTTATATCTGAGCAATAAAGTTTCCACACTGCAGTGTGCCTTTTCACTGGCAAGTGCAATCACAGTCAATCAGCCCAACTGAACAGTAATGGAAGGCAGGAGTCTAACAAAGGCAACAAAATTGAGTCCAGTTATTGAAATGGTGAATTTTGTTCTGCACTTTCATCTCTCTATCCCCTTCAACAGTACACTTTTATATGCCTACTCGAATAAATACATAAATTGTGCAGCTACTGCCAAAGGGAGGGAAAGGAGCTACTGCAAGATTTTCTCTACTTAACATGCATGTATACACAACTTCTGTTTTGCTTTTTGAAGCCTAGCTCTCACCACAACATAGATATATTTTGCTTTTCTCCACCTGAAAAGATCAGAGAATATTATGAACAGCAAGACAGCCCTCATCAGACAATAATGGAAGTTATACTATGTGGAATGAAAAGTATGTGGCTAGTTTCTTCATCATACTTGAGGCATGAAAAATCAAGCAGTGCTGGAAGCTTTTGCATTGATACATGGATGGAATTTCATATCACATCTTGAAGATCTCATTTCTGTTTTATTGCTCACCTGCTAGAAACAAAGTACACTGTTTGCACCTCGTACTGTGCTACATAAGCAACACACACAAAACAACATCCAATTCTGCCTCATAGTTTCTCCTGAATTAGTGTCCTGTCATGTCGGACTTCAAAAAATACCCAAATGCTCAGTTTTACTCTCATTACAGAGCTGCAGCCTCCAGTCATCCCTCTGTGCGGTCAGTGTCGGCACTGCGGGGCAGCCTGAAAAATAACAGATTCCCTGGGAGGAATTTAGATAACCAAAGAGCCAACCTTCTATCTGTATGGACTGACTGAAGTGGCATAACTGAGGTAAGGTTGAGGCATAAGTAAGTTTGAAGCCTGACGGATATAACCCTTTGCCACTACAAAAAGCTCTGCAGATGAATGGAATAATGGCTTTCAGGTTCTTGCCACCTCCTGAGCCAAAGCAGAAATAATTCTGGCCAGTGCTGCAATCTGTGAGGAACATCAATGGCCAATACAGTCATGTAAAGAGAAAACCACATTACTGCTTTCCATTCTCTAAGAGCTAACCTTAGCTACTCCTAATATATCTCCGGGGTGCCAGTGAAAAAGGGTCTTTTGTTGTTCCCTACTGTGTTAAACATCCTTCCAGCTGGGGAATAAACTTCTTGCCCTCTTGCTCTTTTCCACATTTATCACCTCTTTTGCGTTCCACTCCTGGGCTGAGCACTCCCAACTAAGTCCCTACATCCTTCAAAGATATTATATTTATACATACAAAGAATACAAAGAAAGGAAAAAGAAAAAGTAAGAGAACACTGTTTATTTCTAGAGAGATAAAAAGGAATAGAAAATGCCTTTAGCCAGCAGGGTATATAATAATTGACCTCCTGCATCCTGCCTTTGATTTTCTCCCCATCACAATCATCTCTCGTTGGCTAATTCCCAGCATTTTTCCCTCAGGCTGGCAGGTTGGCATGGATGGTTAGCAGCTGCCAGTATTTCTCCTCCCTGTCAGCTACAAGCCATGCTAATGTTAGATGCCTGGCTCAGTCCCACCCAGAGTGCTGCTGCATGTCTTCGCTTTCCAACATACTCAGCTTTTGCCAGCCTTGAATCCCAAATCCGAGGTCCTGTCCTGCCTTTCTCCCTGCAAAGCCAACTGTGTTACGCCAACTGAAGAAGCAGATAACAAACTTCACAGGACTGGACCCTGTGGGGAAAAGGCAGGTTTTGCAGTGAAGGAGAGAGAACATGGAGCAATTCAGCCTTTGGTGTGTGCTTACATCTACTGTGAACATCATTCTCTTAACAGCAAAGGACATAGCTATGTGGATAAACCCCACAACCTCATCCTAAAAGAGATGATGCTTCCTTTTGCCCCTTGGAAGACTTGGACACCACAGATAGCTCAGTTTAATCCTTTTGGAAAAAAACATTCCCAGCAGACAATTACTTGCACTAAAAAACATCACCACTCTGAAACAGATTCAAGAAATTCAAGGGCTACAGGTACCAACCTACTGGAGAAGTAAGTTTCTAAAAGAACACAAAGGCTGGTATCAGAGCAGTGCTAAAGAAAGCTTGGTCTGCTGTCTCAGAAGACCGTTGTTTAGTTTCATCTGGGAGGAAGGCATTTGGTGCTCTCATGGATGGTGAAAGTTTTTTTCAAATGTAAGCCCCCAAATCAAATAGATGCAAGCAAAGTTGAGAATCTCTATTTCTAACCTGTAGGCATCTAATGCCACTGAGGAGTTTTACTTGTTGCTGTTTCTATTTCTGTCTTTTCACCATTTTACTGTACCCTCAGCTTTCAAAAAACCGAGTGAATAAGGTGTTTGCACAGACGATGCTCCCCTGCCCAGTGCCCAGCTTTCAGCTTGCCCATGCAGACTCGCTGTGCACTTCCATTAGCAGAGTTAGGCAGGTAATAATAGCAAATAAAAAGCCCATTCGATGAAGCACTGGCTCCTTCTCAAGTAAAGCTGAGTACCACTACAGCATGAATGACTCAATCATCTACTCGAGAGCTATTACTTGCAGCGATGAAGCAATGTTAATTGGATAACGGCCTGCTGCCAGCTAATATTGGCATGACCTACAATACCCCTGGCTGACAGCCGTGCCTCTCTCCATCACACCTTTTTTTGTAATCTGGATGGGAAGTGGAAACCATTAAAAAAGCCTCGTAAGTGCCATTTAACTTCTTATCATAAATTAAAAACTTAATTAAGTGCCTTGTTAGAGGAAGGAAGACCAGTTTTTGTGATTAAATAAAACAAAACAACAGTTAAGGGTATGGAGTGAATAACCAACTTCACAGCTTCAAATTCAGTTCTTTGAAAGTACTAATTCTGGGTTTCATTTAACAGCACCTGCTAGAGGAAAACTGCATTAATTGCTGAAAAATATTCTGGGTAAAAGCAGGCAAGGTTCTAGTTGTTTGGCAAAACTGCACATGAAGAAAAAAGCATAGAAGTTAAGAGCTAATGGGGCCCTCTTTTATTAGCTGTAAGCAGCTGAAACACTCCATTTCTCTAACTTGCTCCTAAGGCTGATAGTTCACACACCACGGCCACATCTGAGCCCTTGCTATTACGCAGCTGTTCTGTGCAGCTTGTCTACACACTGAAATATGTTGTCTTAACAAAAGGTGTGGCATAAAATCAAATTACCAAGACCCGCACAAAAGGGTTTATGGAAACTCTTCAATCGGTGCAGAATTAGCTCCATACTGACTTTGTTTAAGTTGATTAAGGAAAGGTTTGAACCGAGGCACGTTAAGACGTGCTTGAACTAACCTGAAATGTCTAACACGAGGTTTTGCAGTGGTTTAAAACCTTGTAAATCCAACTAGCCCCAATACTGCATGTGCACAATGTCTCCCTACTGAAATGACTGGTGTATTATAAAGATTGCTCTTGCTTGTAACTGGATATAAACAGATATAATGTGAAAAACATCTGTTCCTTGTTTAGCTAGACAACAGTTAACAATGTCTGGATGCCAGATTAACAAAATGACCCCAACATACTATGAAGAAAAAAAAAAGAAAAAAGTCTGCAGTTTAGACTCCAAAGGCAGATTTACTGCTTTGAATAATCAGGAATAAGTTCTTTTCTTTGATGTTAAGCTTCCTCACACCAATATAACATGCATATAAAAGTTTTATATCTAAAGCTTTATCCAGCTCCAACATCAAACCTTTGAGAAATAATAGTAACAACAACGCCCTTTCTGCACTGTGTTCTTCAGCAGTTTTCAAACTATGCTCAGACATGAAATACAGTGTTTGTGTGGTTGACTTAAAAATAGCTGTGTGAATTTATGAGCAATTGTCATCTTTGAAAGAGTTTTGAACAGTGAAGACGGTATTTGAAAATTATTTTATATATCAGTTTTCCTGTTTTATGTATATTTTTTTTATAATATTATACAGCAACATAAATTGTCTCTAAGCATGAAAAAAGCAGTCGCTCAGGATATTCACTTTCAACTTTTGTTTGAAATTTTTCCACCGCAAGAATAACCCCCTACATGACAGAGTAAGTCAGTTTTCACAGATACCTTAAGAAATAGCTTACTGCTGCCAGTGTTCTGCAGACCACAGACTGAAAACAGTAGACTTGGGAAGCACCCTCAGCTTGTGAACCAAAGACGACCCTGCTAACGTCTTTAAATGACAATATAACTAAGATGGTGTTTCCTCTGCTTTATCAACTTTTAAAAACCATGAGTGTTTCAGTTCCTCTTGCAGGGAGCTCTGATGCTGTTGGAGGCACTTCCTGTAGCTCTGTACAGGCACCTACCAAAGCGCCCAGCGCTGTGAAGCTGAGCAACAGCAGAAGCAGAGTTGTGCCTCTTAACCAAGGAATAACTGAGAAATAGTGAAGTGCATCAGGCAGCTCTCCTTATCCCAAGTGACTAGCTTTTGTGGGAAAATTATTGAGCTGACCCCTCACACACAGTTATTCCAGTAAAGGAGCCACCAAGAAAACTAAGATTCAATGTGTTTAATAGCAATTAATTTGCGTGTGACAAATATCTGTACAAGCAAACATTGTTAACTGTTGTTATCTCTTTTAACAGGCCAAGAGGGTCTTTTCCAGGATGAGAAAGTCAAAGCCGTGGTGCTCTGCTACTAATAGGAGCACGTAGCAAAGTAGCAGTGGTGGTCTTGGATAAGGCATGACAATTTCAGAGTTCTTGGAAAAACCTTAACTAGATTCACTACTTCTGCAACTCCATGAATTCACTGGAGTGGTTAAGAGCAGCCAATGTAACCCTAAGTCACAAAATTTTTTTTATCTTTTATTGAGATACATTCTAAAATGTAAAACTTAAATACCTCATTTATTTAAAGGGGATTCACTTAAATAGACAGAATTTATGGTTGAACTGGAGGATTTTTTTTCTTAGACAGCATGTCATATAAAACACCTAGAAAGACAAACCTTTGTATTTTATATCATAGGACTGGGTGACCAAGTGCAGGCACATCATGACCCCTCCACTGGCCTGCAGCTCAGCACCTCACTTCTGCTTGAACTAGAAATCTTCTAAATTTCCAATCTACTTTTACTGAAAGCCAGTTGAAACCAATCAATGCTTAAGCCAACAGTGTCTTTTAGCATTAAAGAAAAATTCCTCTCAGCTGTTTCAGCTCCTCTGCCTAACTAGAACTGCAGCACATTGCAGTTGTCACACCAGCAGTATGAACCTGCCATGGTCCTTTTTTCTCCTCCTTTAGGCCAGGCTCATTCTTCTGAACATCTCAGTCACTCTTCTACATGCTTATTTGAATTTCAATTACTTTTCTTTATGTAACAGGACCTGAATTATACACAGAGGCTTCTTAGAAGAGCACTGATAGTCTCCTGTCATTTCATACCTGTGCACCCTTGGGCATGTTTTGTCAGCTCTCTGCTCCTACCCTTGCTTTGTGGCGAGAAAGCCATGTGACACTGAGACTTGATTCTTCCACTGGAAATTATTAGTGGACACTGTAGAATCAAAGTGTGCATCCTAGTGCGTCCTCTGCAATATCTCTAAACTCCTATGCAAAATGTCTGAGTTGAAGGCTCTCCATGAGTAATATTCAGTGTCAGGACTCATGAAGTCACAGCCAGTGACCTACTTCTAATGCTCTCCAACTTGTGCTGTGACAACATTACAACGCTGCTGAAGTCTCTGGAGAACTAAACTAGAGGGGGCAAAATGATGTGTGACACTTTGGGACCTGTCATCATTGAAGAACACACCATGCCTCTTCAAGGGCATTAAGTAAATGATGGTGAAAAACCTTCCGTATGCCAGAGCACATTCCCACTGAAAAACTGTTGTGCTGTGCCCTGGGTACACTGCCACCCTTCTCATGCCACCCTTCCCAGCTGGAGACACTGGGCAGGCAGTGCCAAGGCATCAGGTGATGGCAGCCCTGGCCACCCGGCAGACACCTCCCATCTGTGGGCAGCAAAGCCACCAGCACACCCTACGGTAGCTGTGCTGTCACAGCTCTACGGCTGTGAGGAAATTACAGTGGGGGTGGAAGCCAGCCAGTGAGATTCAGTGATAAAATAAAGTAAACTTTCCAGTGAGGTATGTGTTTTCTACATCCCTGGGCTTTCTGCTGTGGGAGCCACGCTGCATGACAAAACCTCTGCCTTTCTGATAGACTGTGTTCAAGGTTTCTCAGTGGAAAACATGGTTAAATCCCAAACTCTTTATGAGGGGAGCTGTGAAGAAGGCAGTCTGAATGAGGTGCAGGAGAGAGGAAAGAAGTGGAATAAAGATATGAGCTGCCACAGTGGGGTGGACAGCAATGAAACTCCCAACAGTATGACAGCTCAAATGATTTTCCAACAATAACCTGCCATGTAGCTGTCACATCACTCCTTTCAAATTTCCTGTCTAGAAGAGCAGAGACATATCAGGATCCTAATACTGCCCTGAATGAGGCTCTGGTAATGAAATGTTTGGGTACAATTCCCTCAGCAGCAGTGACAAAGGCGAGCTGAAAAATCTAAAAGCTTTGCCCCCCATCATAAAGCTGGCACGGCATGAACATGTCCATCCTTCAGCGATTTGCAACCCACCCAAACACAAAAATCACATCCTGAGCCGTGCTGGGGTGGCCACTCACACCTGTGCCACCCTCCCTTTGGCCACCCCAGCAGCCCACAGAGGTTTTCCTCACCACATGGGAGGAAGGAGCCCGTTGTTACGGCGGGGGTGGGGTGACATACTGTACCTCTTCTGGCAGGCTGACCACCAGGTCATTTTCCGTCTGCCCAACCAAGGCCTGCAGGAAGTACTCGCTGCAGGCAGCCAGCACAGCCCGGTGGGCGCGGAACTCCTTCCCCTCCACGATCAGCGTCACGTCACAGAGAATGTCCTGCTTCCGCTGGTCATTTAGGCAGAGGAGAATATTGGTACAGTGCACCGTTGACTCATACACATACATGGGGGAGTCAGTCTTCTCATCCACAGACATGCCGTTCACACCCTGCAGGGGACAAGGGAGAAGAGAGCACAGACAAGGTGGTGAGGAGCAGCACGGTCCCTGGGTGAATGAGGCACGGTGAGATCCAGCCCAACATCCAGGTACCTCAAGATCACAGCCAAAAAGCCCATTAATGCTTAAATCCAAGTTCCTAGGCAAAGACACTGTGACTGATACCGGCTCGATGCCACTAGATTTCACCCTGTCATGCTTGGATTACCTACTTGCCCCACCAACTTCACCCTCAAAACCAAAATAAGGTTTAGACAGACTGCAAAGTGCTTTTCTTCAACCACCTACTATGAATCTCTAATTTCTAGTTTAGTAATGGCAATAACATGGGGAAATTGGAAATTTTAGAAGATTTTAGAGAAAAAATGCTAGTGACTGTTGGGTTTTCTAATGGTGAAAAAAAAGGGCTTTGTGCTTGCCTCTGATATTTTCAGATCAAAGGGAAAATCCCCTCAAATCCCCAAGTCTATTCTCCAGAGGACAGGCAGTACTACATAGTCACACTGAAGACCTTGGCTCAAGTAAAAGGCAAGGTGGAACTGTACCTGCCACTAGCTCCAGCAACTTAATTTCTCAATCAGAATTTTAAGCCTTAAGAGGGAGAGAAAGATATTTAGCAGCTTCAGAAGAAATCTGTTTCCATGTATGCCTAAAGCAACACACTTTCATCAGTAGCTTAATGCCTTTTACAGAAGAGTAGATCTTCCTGAATTCCAGACCCACAGACCCAAAAAATCCCTTGACCTGAATGGATGTCCAGCCCCAGGCTGCACATGGGTGCTGAGGCTGCTCCTGCCTGCAGGTCTCCCCCTTCTGACAGCAGTGCAGAGGTTGGAATGATGTCAGACACTGATTACACACCCATTACTATGGTCTGATTCAGGGAAATTCTCTGCCTGATGTTCTGCAGTTTCTGACACATGTAGAACTGGCAAAGCCTCTGAACATGGCGACTGGATTTGCAGTGATGATGGTGGAGGGAAACAGCCCCCCCCCAGTGCCCCACACTGCATGAACCCCCTTTGCACTGGAACACATTGAAGTAATTAATTTACCCAAAAAATCTTCCCTGGCATTAGACTGAATCCTCATTGCATTATTTTCTCATTTCAACTTCTCTGAGCAGCAAGGTGTAAAACCCTGTGCTGTGACTGAGCAGACTATGTATCCCAAACCAAACCTGCTTGTTTTCAGGCTTACATGGGGAAAAGGATTATTTGTATTACTCTATCTGCTGTTGAAGGGAAAGTTGTGTAAATGCACAAACCTGTAGTATTTTAAGGAATTATTTCTCCTTACTGAGAACAACAACTACCTTCTGAGAGGTAAAATTCAGAGGCATCGAGGGTTAAGGGTAAGATGATGGTATTTTAGTACAGTACTGCTGCACTGTAAATATCTGACTACTGTATCAAGTAAAAGCAAAATTCCTCCTCTGCTACTTTTTAATGTGAATTGGTGCAGCATTCTCCTTTGCTAGTGCAATATACAGGCACATCACTAGACACAACATTACTTCAAACTATTTCTCTTGCTGTAAGTTCAAACTAGCTTACCATTTTCCTATAGTGCCATTTGAAAGACAGTAATCATCTAGACGACACACTTGTTACTTATATTGACTAAACTTCTCAATGGTAACTTCATCTTCCCACCTTTATATGAGTATTTTTAAGACAGTGGCTATAATGACTCTGTACAAAACAGGTATTTTTGCCAACAGTGCAAAACTGCAATATTACTGGAAGTCTTAGTGGAATGCTTACGGATTCTCTTTTACTGGTATTTTCAACCTTTACGCTGACTCATGCTACACTTTTGAACACTCAGCTGAAATGCTTACATGAACAGAAAAAAACCCACAACCAAGCAACACAGATTAGCCCTTCAACAACTTAACATCTAGAGAGAAGATACATAGCTACTAATTGATCTGCATACAGGCAGGGGAGGGAGACGCTTGAGGGGAGGTGAGTTGTACCAGATGGATTTCTTAACCAGAAAAAAAAAATTCTCTGTATAAATTGAGACTAATGAGAAGAATTGACAGCAATCATGTTATTAGCACTTCACCAAGGTAAAAGAGAAAATGACACTTAGCTCATCTCACTCACAGCTTTCTGTATAATCAAACTCTGATGCTAACGATAGAGCTATAACGATGTTCTAAGTGGTCACTCTTGCATGCTATGAAATGAAAGAGTTTACAAGAACAATCTAGTGGGAAAACCTGAGAGTTGCAAATGACAACGCAAAGGGGAAAGCAGTAAGCTTTTTTTCCCTTTATTTTCCAGGCATGTCTTATGTCTGTAATATCTGAGATGATGAAAAAAAGGACAAGAAACCTGAAACCTGGCAGATAATGAACAGAACATCAACTATATTTTCAGTGCCTTAGAAAAAAACCACCAAACCCCAGCCAGCCTGAAATTGCAATCCTCTCTTACAGTAATAGTGCAATTTGTGTGAATCAAACCCCAAATTACTTGGTTACTAATTAGTAATTTCTCACTTTTTAACTACAGCTCTCATCAAGTGTAGTTTTTTAAAAAAATTGCTGCATGTGCTGTGAAGTGCTGAAAATACCATGGTATTTCCCCACTGGTGAGCAAGACTGCCTTCTCTGCTAGGAAATCTGAGTGGTGCAGTCCAGAGGTGCTGGGGCTGTAAACTGCACCATCTGCTCCAGCGGATCCCTACACCTGCGCTCCTGGGAAGGACCTCCACCCAGCTGCTTATACCATCATACTTTCCCAAGGCTACTGTTGTGACTCCAAGAGCTTCCTGAAGGTGGGTCCACGCCATTCGCCTTCCCACAGCCACTGCAAATCCACGTGGATGCCCTGTCCGGCAGCTGCAATCTCAGCCTCTCACAGACTTCCCCCTGACCGTGCCCCTGACCGCTCTAGGAAGCACCCTGAGCCCTGCATTGCGCACAGGGAAACGGGGGCTGGGCTATGGCTCAGGACCACCTATTTATCAGCCTTTAATGTTTCAACACGAGTGATTTACAGTCTTCCCTTTTCCATGATCTGCCGTCAACCACATGACCTCCAGACATGAGGTGTTTCCTCTCCAAGAGGGCTTTATCCTGCAGGAAAGGTACAAGATGGTGAAACCCTTCACTGGGAACTATATTGTTCATTTTCACAGAGAAAGGGTTTAGAGGGCAAAGAAAAAAGGTCACTGTAGGACTTTGGCATGTAGTAACACGAAAATTAGCAAAATTCAATTCTTTTTATTCCCCCCTCTCCTTGGAATAAAAAGACCCAGGGAGCCGGTATTATTCCTGAACTCTGAGGCAAGCTGGGCTGCAAGCCTTTTACACAGTGTTAATTCAAACGGCATCATTTTTTGCTGAATTCAGTATTATGCTGAGTTTGCAGAACCTTATTCATGGAAATCATTGCTACACACTTGGTATTTCTTCAAACCGAAAAGGGAATGTCTTAGCAAGCCTTTCTCTGGCTCAAAAGAACATGCTGTGCATTTGTTTGCATATAGGTCACCATGCTGCCAGAAAAAGCCTCTATGAAACAAAAGTTTCCAGCAACTGGCACGAACTATTGTGGGCAAGGAAAGCACCACTGAAACCAAGCCAAAAAGGTTGGTGGTAAAGGCCAGCAACTGCAGTGAAGTGAGCAGAAAGGTTGCTTACATGTTCCTTCCATGGTGATGGGTGGAAGATCCCACCAAACCCTTCTGCAAGGGCACTAGGGAGGAAGTATACAAAACATCAACAGACCAACAATGTTGCTCATGGAACATCCAAATCACTCTGGTTTGCAGCAGTTGTCTGTACTGGCTGGCACGTATCCAAAACTCTCCAGGAACTCATAAACACCTTGACCGAGCTGCTACCAAAAATACATTACCTATCACAAAAAAACAGCTCCTCCATCACAAGCCTGGAAGACAGGCAATGTAATGTCTGTTTTTAAAGGGAAACATGAGGGGAGAGAAAATCTTATCAAGACATATCAGAAAATCCTGCATCAGATCTGAGCTAGTTATGTGAAAAGGTAAATCTCTATCATGGCAGAGCTACAGAGCACTTAACCAGGCAAATTATCATTGTGACAAAGCAACATGGCTTCTGCAAGGGGAAGTCATGCCTCTGATGAGCTCTCTTAGAATTCCTGAGGTGTGTCAAATTAGCAGTGAGGAACACTGGTATGTGTGATTAGTGTTGACTTTCAGAAATTCTTTGAGAAAACCTTTAGAAATGGCTGTTAGAAAAACTGAATTTTCATAAACTGAGAAGTTGCATCAGACTGGAAACCACTTAGGATAAAGTGTATTCAACAGAGGAGGAATGCAGGGACAATTTTCAACAGGTTAGCAGTGAAATTTCTCCAGAAACTGGCTTACAACTGGCTGTGGTCATGCTGTTCAACATGCCCGAGCTTCTCTGATCTCTGGAGCCACAGCAAGGTTGGGCACACTTAATTCTTCGATGGCAGACTGCCTGGATGTACATACAGCATCCTCACAGCAGCCTGACACTCCTCCTGCAAGGCCAATGGCACGATCGAGCCAGACACTGGGAACAATTTGAAACAGCAGAGGTTTGGACTGAATATAGGGAAAAACTGAGGAACAGGTTGCATGGACAGGCTGCGATACCTGGCCATTGAAAATGAACCAAAATAGTACCCCATCCTCATAGCAGGATGGTTGTTTAGTTTTTCCTTGAGAGATTTCAAAGTCACTGCAATAAAACCGTATGTACAACTGACCACTGTTGCACATTACTCGGCAAAGAATTCACTACATATGTAAAAGGATTAGTTAGTTCTAGTAAAAATATCCAGAGCCACATTACTGAGAGTACAAATTTACATGGGATGAGTATTTACATGCTGCAGCATCTATACTCCACTGTCCAATATTCCACAGACAATATTCCACAGTCCAACATCAAATGTGTTTGCATTATCCATTCTTCCTGATCTACCAACCACTGCAAAACAAAGAAACTAATTACTTGATGGATGTCAACACAGATGAAAGCCCAAATCTACTGCTCCCTGGACCTCTTCACCCCTGTGTCCCCAGCTGCAGGAGACAGCAATGGACATCCTGCCTGGTGCACCCCTTCTTCAAACAGGAACTGAAGTTGTGTGGGACCAAGAAGGTCTTGCCTGTTGAAGGCAAGCAGTAGAGAACATCTGTCCAAAGATTACATGTCGTGGTGTCACTGACACCACTGACTCCCACTCTCAATGGCTCCAGCAGAGCAGCTGGTTTAGTACATGAGAAGCCATACGATGCTAAATTCAACTCATAAAAGGTGTATAAACTGCAGCAGAAGTATCTTTGTAGTCTGTCCATGGCAAACCACCAGCAAGGATGAGGGAAAAGAGGAACCTAATCCCCCTCCTTGTACTGTAGGTGATGTAAACAGGACATCACATCTGCAACAGTGCGCAGAGGACTCCCAACCACTTCACTGTGAAGGCCTAAAAGGGTTTATCAGTATCTCCTCATTATGCCTGTAATACTACATTTTAATATAGAAGCCAACAGATAACACCGCAATTCCTCATTTAGGAATTGCAGTACCAGACCTGGTGTAAAATGAACCACAGGTTTTGCTTGGAAGCATAAGCTGGAGATCACACTTTATGTCCTGCTGCACAAGGTGACTCCCGACTTTCTCCTTATTGTGTTAAGAGAGGATCAATACTGAACTGGGAGTATTTTTAGTTCCAGTTCACATTCTCTCAATCAGCTCCACTAACAGAAGAAGAAAGAATACTAGGAACAGTTTGAAGTGGCCAGCTTGAACACATCTAAGGCTCTTTGGTCAGTAGTAGCTGGAGTCTGCATTACAAATTTGCATGTAAACGTCTCACATTATTTCTGCTCAACGGGATTCAGGCAGAGAATGTGAAAAAATGCTCTTTTGTTCTGACGTTTTCTATTATTTTCCTCCCTCCCAACAATTTAGCAGAAGGTACTCAGAAAAAAATGGGGAGAATGATGATAAAATAATGAAAAAAAGTTGAGAGCAACTTGTACTTCTGACAAATGGCAGCAGAAGCACATCAGACTTGACAGTTTTTAGAGATAAACATGCACTGTTTTTAAGTGGCAAGTGGGAGGAAAATAATTTTCCAGGCTTCCTTCCCCATCTCCTAATATTTTTCTATGAAAAGACTCGTTCTGTGTAATCAACACTTTGTTTTTAAAGAAAGTTATCAATAACTGACACTTCAGAGCTCCTAAAATGACCATGCTTATAATTGGTTATTACGATCTCTCAATTATAGCTATAACAACAAAGGATATGATTATATTGTCACTGCTTTCCTTTAAAAAGAAACTATTGAAAGGCCTAATGATTAATTCACCATTTTTGAGAGCTCATTGTAATGACAGCAGACTATATACAAAGGTCTCTTCAGTGAGCCCATTATTCAATTAATAAATGCTGAATACTGAGCAGTCATAGTCACATGAAACTCCCAAGAATTGTGTGAATTTTTAACCAATTAATTATCAATTACAACATCATAAAACACCAGCACAAAAATAGAAACAACGAAATTTAATTATAGATTATTCTTCTTAGTTGCCGCAAATACTATACAAGACTGATTTTGATTAATAATTCATACAGTAATAAAGTATCAGGAAAGATAATTATACTGTGCCACAATTCTCACACTGATTTCTGTAATTACAGATTACAACAGTGTTAGCAATTTAAAAAGGTTAGGGAGCAGTAGTAATTTGCTATGTCATCCTCAGCAATATTAATGTCTTCTTCTCTGAGCACCCCAGATAATTGAAAATAGACTAGCAGGCCGCCAGGCTACATGGACTTTCCTCCTGCCAAACACACTGCATGTGCCAGGGCCATTAGCAAGATTGTCTTAAGAAATGAACTTTTCACGTTGATCAAGTAACTTCTGATGTAAAGCCAAAGGTACATGGACAACTGGAAAAAGACACTGCAGAACACTCCTGGCCAACAGCTACAGACATGTTGCCTCCGAGAGTGATGGCTGGCGCTTCTGACCATAGTGCCTTGAAAAAGGACCTTCACTGGACTCTGAGTGGGAAGGGGGACAGCTAAGAGAAATCAAGGGAGAATTTAACCACAGGCCTTCTAGACAGGCAGGTCTGTCTGGGCACACAGCCGGGCCCTGCAGACATTTGCTAACGTCTCCTAAAGGCAAGAATTCCTGTTGCTGATGGGGCCACGTGGCTCCAACACACTGAGTGTCCACAGGCCAGGGAGCACCCTCAGGACTGCTGAACAGCTGCAAGTGGTTCAAGGGCCACAAACTGGTCCCCCATGCATTACACAGTGAGCAGAAGCAGGCAGTGAGCAGAAGCACCACTGCCTGGGCTGGCTGCAGGGCTGGGCCATGAGACCCATTTCTGTATGACAAGCTTCACACAGGTTCCAAATGGAGATGAGAATACTGGAAGATCCTTCCTTAGCTAAACTGACAGGAACAGAGATGTATGCTGCAGACTGCGGAATGGCTGTTTTTGAACAGCTCATTTGTCATCACAATGCAGAGGCTTTGATGTTGGAAGTAAGACTCACTGCAAAGTCAGTCACTGCTTTTCTTATACTGGACCTAGACTCTACAGCACAACAGGATAGATACTGTGCAAAAAAAAAAAAAAAAAAAAAAAAAAAAAAAATCCTGCAGACCTTTAAACAAAATTGCTGAATAAGACTTTAATCTGTAGCATTTTAGTTACTCTGAATGGTTTTGCTATTGGCAGAATGCACACACGAGCATAAAAGTACCACAGCTTCATGTCTAATCCTTAAGTACTGTCAGGAAACCTGTAGTCTCAGTGATGAATGTTTATTTAAACCCCAGGTGTCTACTCTAAAGAAATTGTGCTTCAGGTTGTTCAGAGATTGGTACCATAAGGAGTCAGGGATTCCCAGCGGAGGTTGCTTTGAAGAGTCCAAACAGATTTATGTTCCATATAGAGATAAAACCTATTTCTTAACTTCAGAGGGTTATGTTGTTATTGTTTCTTGAGAGAGTAACCCAGATGAACAAGGTAATGAGAGCTCACATCCTTTAGGGACATTAGTTAACATGCAAATAATGTTTACACACAGTACATGCATTGACCTATACATTCTATACAGGCCTCCTAGGCAAAGTATAGCTGTGAATATTTTTATGACTCAGTAAAAATTATAGAATTATGCTACTAATTTTCCTACACAGAGTGAGTCAGGCTTAGTTTAACATGCATTTTCAATGTTCTGTAAATAAAGTGATGATGCCCTCAGGAAAGAGGCATGGTAGATATGTGGGGGAAGACAGATCATAGAATGCCTTAGGTTGAAAGGGACTTTAAAAATCCTCTAGTTCCAACGCCCCTGCCATGGGCAGGGACACCTTCCACATAGACCAGGTAGGAAAACAGGAGGAACAACACAAAAACTGTCCTTTATCCTTATTTCTCAGAAGCTACTAAACTGACATATATGAACATGGAAAGTAAAAAACACAGGACTCTTTCCTGATAAAATTTCCTCTTGCAGCTTTCACATTGCTCTTTACAGTAGTTGGCTACGGTGAAGGGGACTGGAACTAAGTCTGCTACTCAAAATAGCTTATTCAAAGCAGAATGGGGAATGCCCAACACCGAAACACTGCCAGGAAACCACCAAGCACAACAAATAACATACTATGTTCTTAAGTAGTCAATGGTTTCAGGATCTTGGGTAAAAGACACAACCTTTTGGATTGTTCTTGAGTGAGCTGGATTGTCAGATTAAAGGACCTGAGAGGGGAAAACAAAATAGTAATTTGGTTATATTTTGCCTCCCAGCTTAGTAAGCCCTCTGAAAAGTTAAAGGTCTCCACACAAACAGGGGGTGGAAATTCTGGCAAAGGCCCACTGCTTTCCTTACTTTAAATAAGTATTTGGGGGTTTTGCTTGAGGAGTGATACAGTGTTATGGCTTCCCCCTTTTCCCTAAACCTTTAAATAATTTATGTGTACCTGTGTGGGCATCTGTGTACATGTATGTATAACTTGCACTGCAGAAATGCCATCTGAAATGATGGAATTGCTGAAGTAAAAATGGTTTGTCAAATATCCAGGTCACTTGCCAGTATGACAGTACCTCAGGATAGTAAAGAAGGTGTCTGTGTTTGACATCGCTTTTGTTAATATGACTATGAGAACAAAAGCCCACCTGATACTGCCCTGATGCCACCAAAGTTTGGAAGATACAAATTATGAACAACAGCACTGTGCACCTCCTTTTAGCAGCCTTTGAATGTCAAAGATTATGCTAACAATAAAAGTTATCAATTTCCTTTATGTTCTATTCTCAAGTGTAAAGCTCCAGTGGAATTCAGTGCTGAAGCTCTGTACTTGAAATTTTGGTTGCTATCAAATAAGCATCGTTTTCACTTAAAAAAAAAAAAAAGAAAAAAAACCCCACCAAACCCCCCCCAACACACAAAAAAGCACACAGGAAAGTTCTCTCTTAAAAATTGTTGGGTTTTTTCCTTCACTAAGCTGTACTAATTACTGCTTTTCCAGCCTATCTTCCTATGGTGGAAGCAGTTCTAGCCGCTCAAGAGGCTATGGCCAAAACCACTGTGATGATCATTGACTACACAAATTGCAGAGGCTGTGAAAGCAACCCAATCCCCTTTTCTCCTGTCATAGTTGTTCTGAGAAAAATCTGCTCTCTTTGTTTTACCCCCTAAAAGCGCAAGCTTTTCATCTTTGCTGCAAGTTAGCAGGTGGTCAAAACATCCTTCATCCTTCCTTGGGACACAAACTGGCAGGTCCTTTGGAACATGTCTGTTGTGATTAATGTGTGAAGAGCAGGGACGCATGCAGTAGGTCACTGGGTTAAATTTGGGACAGACTTGAGCAGGGTGCAACTTTGCACCTTCTGCTCTCGAGAAAGAATACAGGTGTTGCCTTCTCCTTGAAGAGCGGGCCACTATTTTCTGTGCAGTGTTTTCCACAACCAAAGGGATACCAACTATAAAGTTCTCTTGAAAACTGAAGGAAAGTATGTTTCTTTATAGCTAGATCATAGATTTTGACTAATCTATAACTAAGTAACTGAACAAATAAATAAATATATATATTCTAGTGAGTACAGCATTAAGATCCACAGATTTACACATCTGAATCTTGAAAGTACTATCAATACATGAAAAAAAATCAATTTTCACATGCTTTTCTAACGATCAAGTGATCAGAAGATCACTGGAATGACTGTTTATGAACTCAGAGCAAGTGCCAAGGGGATACCTGGATTACACCAAGGGATTCTGACTGTCGTTTTGATCTGGCAAAGATTCGAGAATTGCTCTTCTGTTATCATAAGGTTTATGTGGAAGTTGCAAGCCTTCCCACTATTCTCAGAATCTGACATATACCTAAATGCCTATTTAAAGTCCCTTTATACATGAACTGGTCCTGATTCTGGAATCTGACTGCCTTTCCTGTTGTAGACAATAAATCATCCCACAGAGAAAGGTGCATGGAAAACAATCAGTTCTGATGCCAACTTCTGCCAGACTACAGCCAAGGTAAGGAGAGGATGTGTGACAAAAATGGACATTTGGACTCAGTGCAAATGTGGTCTGAAGGAACCCAGAGAAAAAGAAAAGATTTGATGTATTTGGGTACTCGTTCTGAGGGTATGTAAAGCCAACATATAGCATCTGCATCTGTAGTTTCTTACAGGACTGTAAAACCAGCAGAAGGCAAACACAAGCTTTCCCTCTACTGTAAGATCCAGAGGAGCTTATGAAATCTTCTTTGCCATGGTAAAGAACGAGGGATTAAAGCTACAAAGACTGCTATAAGAAGAACTTGGATTTTATCTTTGTTTGAGCATACTTGCCTTATTTGTTGAGCTTTTCATGAAGCTTTTTGAAGCTTGTTTTTTTCTTTACCCCCACAGAACTACAATATACTCAAACACACTTAAAGCTGCAAAAGCCATCAAATCAAATAAAATCAAATAGGAGATTAACACACCAAACCCAAAACTAAGCCATGCTTTATCCCAGGGAAACAGAGTGGCTTGATTATTTCTGTTTGAAACTCTGTCATGGGAGTTTTAATCTCTGGGCATTCCTTATATGGTTCACAAACCCAAAAGGCAGAAAGGACCACCTACTCTGGCCTCCTAAAGGCAAATCAACAGCTGCCTTTATCACACAGACTTGCAATCCTGACAGAGCAAAGAAATCCAGCGAGGTTTTTTTGACAGGCTCGCTCTTCAACTGTTACTGGAATTATCTATACCTTTAGCCTCCAAGTTCTCTCTTGACAGATTCTGAAATAGCTGTTCCACTATTTTACCCTGGACTGACGTCAAGCTAAACCAGCCATCAGTTCCCCGGGACATCCCTTTTATCTTTTTGAAATATCGGAAATACAGTTGGCAGCCCTCCAATTTTCTGGAATTTCCCATTTCCCAAGATTTATTATAAATTACCAGCCTCTTAACAGAGCTTTTCAGCTACTTTAAAATTCCTGGATGTAGAAATTAGTTGGATATGAGAATGTTTAATTTCAACCACTCTTGCCTCCCAGATCCTCCTTTGTTATAAGCAGCAAACTTTCTCTTCTTTCCATATTACTGCACAGGATGGACACATCCTCTTCCACTGTTTCAAATACAAAAAACACCTGGGGAACACTTCTGCCTTTTCTATTTTCCCTTTTTGGATATTAAACTAATAAATGTTTCATCACGACTTGTATTTCTTCATTTAACCAGAATGGCTTCTCATTAGAGTAACTTTTTTGTTATTGATGGCAGTGTAAAATCCTAATTTTGAGAGCTGGCAGAATATTCTTCAACAATTCCCAGTGCGTTCAACGCTTTTTACTTTAAATGCAATGTTATGCCAACACAACAGAATCTAACTTCGGAAAACATCTCTTCCAATTCTGAGTACAGAGCATGCATAAATTCATATTCTCCTAGTAGATGATGTACTCTGATTGCACAAGGTCACTGTACGGGATTTGAGACCCCGTGATTCATGTTATTTAAGACTGTCCACAAATAGTACTGTTTGAAAAATTGCTTCCTTTCTTGCTTCATTTTCTCACGCAACAAGTCACAGACGTATCTCCAGTTCATTTTTAAGAGAACCACTCCAGCTGAAAATCTTTTGGATTCCTGCTCATGTACCACTCTCTTCAATGCCTCTCCCATAATGCTAGAAACCTGGCTAATAAAATGTCAAACAATGTGATTCTTGTGCAATCCTTATGGTTTAGACTTACATAAACTGGTTTAGAGTTACACCAGACTTACGTAAGGCTGGTTTATGCGGTTGGGTATTCACTGATGTCACTCTCTCCCTCTATGGTTATTTACAACTCTCATCTGCTCATTTATCTTCCAGGGGAATGTACTGTTGGTAGAGAAATAGGCCACCAAAACCAGACATTCCCCATAGTCCCTGCAGACCTCAGCTTGGAGATTCACAAGATCCCAAGCACCACCCTCAGCAGCATGGTGAGTGCCACCTGCTGCTACTTTTTCCTTTCCTCTCCATTCACGAGGGGACAGACACTCTAGGACACCTTGGCTGTACCATTTCTGAGGACAACAGAAAAGGAGTTAGTGAGGTCCTTGTCTGCACAGTGGCAATCACCACTGCCACACCACCTTCAGGACCATGGCGGGTTTGCTCAGTGCTGTGTTTTGGGCAGCTGTGACCTGTGGAAGCTTTGCCTGGCTGATGAAATGTACACCCATATGTACAGTCTGGACAACCTTTAAGAGAGAATCCTTTTTCCCTGAGAAGAAAAAAGTCTGTATAATTTTTCTGATGTGAATTGAGAAGCTATATTCTCCACAGATCTTGGAGACATGCAATTAAAGACTGTCAAATTTGCATGCACGCAGGATTCAATTGAAGGCTGAGCAGGCGATGTTATAACATTTCTCACTTGACTTGACAACCTTATATTCTTTTAACAGCTTTTGTGCATAATTTCCTTGCTTTAAACAAACTGAAGGTGCCATTGTGTAACCTGACCCCTGAGCTCACGAGGGTAGATAGAAGATGAAGGTAGGAGCCAGGAGATTCCTGCTTCCCAAGCAGAACTGGCTGACCACCACTGGTCTGAAAAATCCCAGCTGAGCAGTCTGCAACACCACACCAAACGCAGATGGAGCAAGCAGAGCACGTCCCCCTGTTTTGTCAGAAACCTGACTTTCAAGGAAGAATTGAGCAGAGGCCACTAGCTGCCTTGGGCTTTCCTTAGCAAACGTTCTGGTTGGATTTCCAGCGATGGCCACACTGTGTCCCCAGCCCATTCTCCAGCTGAGATGTCATGTTTTTGCTCCACAGCATGAGAGCACCAGAGCTTTAGAAGAGCTCAAAAAATGCTGAACGTTGGGAAATCAACAACTAATTTCAAGTTTTATGTTCCTTTTCTCTTTCCCCCTCAGCCGAAACACTTTGGTCGTGGTTTCCCAATGACAGTCTGAGAGAACATTACAGCAAGAAAACTTTGATTCTGTGCACCTGACGTCTGGAAAACCTACTGTGGTTCAAAATAAGGCATCACAGAATGAAATTACAAGACACAAGGCAGCCAGTCCTGTTTCTGCTGCACATGTAGAGTAAGAGGCATCAGGAGGTCTTCGCTCAACAGGATGTAGCTGGCACACTCCAGCACTTACTTTTGAAGGTGTTGAGTACCATTAATCCATGCCCTTTAATTAGATTTGCGATCCCTTGCAACAAGTGGGATCAAGCCATAAAAGCATGAGGACAAGAAGATTAAACTACAGATTAATAACTATGTAGTATAAACAATCTGGGCTAAAATAAAACTCTTACGTTCCACTGGAGATTGGCATGTTTATGTATAAAGTGGGAGATCTATAAATCTCATTGATTAGTATTTCAAACTAAACTAATCTAAAAGCATTACAAATTATTAACTGAAATGTATAATACAAACAGCATGCTAGGAAACAATCAATACTTCTCCGGGTTTGCAAACCCCTCCAGCAATTTTTGTGCTAAAAAGGGGACCAGCCTAGATGGCAAACCCTAGTGCTTGCCAGGGAGTTTGTCTCATGTAAAAGAGAACAGTCCGCAATGTAAAAACAAGTATGCTTTTTTCTTACTTCTTCCCCCTCAACTTCTGCCTATCCTAAATGTACCTAACCTATATTGCAGACTGCAATTAAAAAAAAAAAATTTAAAAATCACTCCACAGGTCTTTCTAACTAAATCAAAGAACTTTGTTTCTTCGACTGTCGTAAGAACGCAGTGTTATGCAGGACCTAATCCAATCTTTTTAGACAAACCTGACCACAAAGAGATCTAGCTTCAGGAAAGGAAGAAACAATTTTGAGTGATCAGACTAAACGAAGATTTTGCCATTAGGACAATTCAAGTCTTGTAGAAGTAGGCTTAGTTAATTTATATTTATCAGAGGTCAAGATCAGGTAAATCTGTCCACAGATTCATGCCATTACCTCAAGAATTTAAAGTGCAAGTAAGACAGTTTGGTTACATGCCCTGTTAAAATGCTTTAAATAAATACCTGTTGCTTGATGAAATACAGGACAGCCACCACTGGATTATGAATGGCATGATACTATTCCATCACAGCATACTCTTCTCACATACAGTGTCTTAAAAGCAGACACATATGTGCATGTGCCTATAGTTATATATGTGTGCATATACATACATAACCACATATGTACATATATATATGCACACATATATCTGTACACATGCGCACACATATACACCGTGTTTAATTACTATCTCTTAAAAAAATATGTATTATCTTTGTGCGTTTCATGTCACCTGGCACAAGCTTTTCAAACATTAAAAAATGATGTATCTTAATTAAGAACCCTATCAACAGAGCAACCCATCCTTATAGGAAGGAAGAAATGCTCCTTTTACTTTACAAATTAGGTGTCTTGTATTATTTGTAGCCATTATTCCACATATTTCTCACCTGAAGTACATATGCACACCTGCATTCTTCTCTGCCACATGTGGCAAGAATTTTTCGATAAGGAGCACAAGAAAGAGGTGAAATTAAAATCCTGAAAAAAGTGTTTCTGCAAATGTTTTTAGCAATAATAAAGGAGAAGAGAGACATGAAAAAAAACTTCTGAAATGGGAAAATCCAGAGGTGATGGGTGAAAAGTTGAAAGGATGAGGAAGAGCCAGGAGCAACATCCACATTTATTATTATTATGAATGTGTGGAAGGGTTCAAGAAAAAAGAAGGGAAAAGACCAGGGTTACTTTGGAGAAAGAGACTGCTGAAGAGGCTAGGGGCTCATGGATCAAGAGCTGCTCAGAAGGAATGGCAGAGGAGGGATGGCCGGAGAAGTTTCCAGGGAGAAAGGTCTTGTAGTAAGGGGGCAGGAGCCCAGTCCTGGCTCCATTGCTTCCAGGGAGGCAGAGGGGCTGGAGTGAGAAAAGGAAAATGAATTGTGAGAAAGTGGCTATTGTCCAGTGTTTTCAGTGAGCAAAAAGAAATTGAAGAAGCTGAAGATAAAGCACTGCATACTACAGTGAGTATGTAAGGCTGTTGGGAGGGAGCAGAAAAGAGGGCGCAGGCGGCAGAGAGAGATGTTTCACTGCCCAGAACAGAGAGGGGAATGACTGCCAAAGAGCTTGAAAGAGCAGTGGGAATGAAGGCAACGCCGAGAAAGAAGATTCACGGAAATTGTCTGTTCTCCCTCTGGGAGGTGGGATGATGCTGGGAGGTGACGAGAGAGAAAAGTCACAGGCACTCAGAGAAGCAAACAGGGAGAAGTGTCAGAGTGGAAGAAGAGATGAGAGGGGAGAAGTAATCACTGGTGAGAGGCTAGAGAGTAGGTGAGGACACGGTGCCAAGAGATGATAATCCATCTGATTAGAGAATTAGGCACAAGAGATGCCAAGCAAAAGGCAGAGAACAGAAGAGGCTATGGATGTGGCAAGAATACCCTAAACTTAAAATAAAACTGTCAAGCAGTCCAAATACACCAGCCATGCACTTCCCCTCTGCTTGCCCCCCTCTCTCCATTGCACCATCAGGGATCAACTACTTATTAACTGCAGGGAACAAACAAAAACCCAGCTGCCCTTAGGCTGATCCTGAAGGAACAACAGAATAGGAATGAGGAGAAATAAAAGCAGGCTGACAGTAGCTGCCCGTGGATAAAAAGGAGACCTTTAGCTGTGTGGCTGCATTTGATTTACGAGGGCTTCTTCATGCAAGGCAAGGCACAGCAGTGTAAATGGCTTTCTACAGAGAGCCTGGTGGACAGCAATTCCCACACATTAGAAAGAAAGTAAACGAGGATGTCCTGGGCTAGACCAGGATAGCTTGGGAGCTGAGGCTCCTGGCTTAGGCACTCACACAAAGAAAGGCACTGGCACTGTGCTGTGCCCACGCAGGAACAGGCTCGGCTCCTCAGGGAAAAGGAGCTTTACCAAGCACTGTAAAAATCCCGCTCTTTCTGATAAAAGACATCCACTTCCAATTCAAGGAACAAAATACAGTAGTCCGGATTGCACACTACACATTTTTATAGATGTTCTTTTGTAGTAGCAAGTAATTAATCTCGTGTTGGTGCCCAAAAAGTGCCTACGAGTTTTTGAACTTGCAAACACAGCTGGAAAATGCCTGCTTAGGCTAGTGTGCACATCTTTGAGTAATTCCTATTTGCTAATTACTCTTCGAGAAGCTGCCAACAGCTACTCTAACATTTTGCTAACCAGGGAGGGATTCTACATCACATAATCATGGGAATTAACAACAGAATGGCGGTGAAGAAATGGGATAAAAATCAGGTAGTTGAGAAAGAAATTAAAGCAAATTGATTTGCACCAAAAAAACCTGTGGTATGTAAACACCATTTCAGAAACAAAGGACACAGCTGGGGAACAAATAAACAAAAGTGAAACCAGCATTTGCAGAAGTTGTCAGAGTACATTCCTTCTCTTGGTGACAGATGAGATGAGACTTAAGCCCAGGACCCCTTACAAATGAGACTTGCTAGTACTCCAGTAACCCACTGCAAACAAAGCAATATTCCCCTCTGCAACACAACAGATGTGATTCAAACTGGCAAGCCATGGCACAGAAAAGCACGATGCCCTCCCCTGCTCAGCACAGTTTTTTTGCAATATTCATTGCAGTGCCCCAGAGGGAATTCCAGCTTACAGTGTGCAGAAAGCTCACGGATGCTCCTGCACAGCAGAGCAGACCCCCCCATGGCTGAAGGGGTACAAAGGGCAACAAACAGTGCTGTTGGAGGAACCACCTCGAGATGGAGCTGCCGATGAGCCGATGGGGCTCCCTTGGGCCTGTGTGGGAGCTGGGGGGAGGCAGAGGAGGAAAATCAAAGACGTACCTTTAGATATGTGTGTGCACATTTAACTGCAGCAAGATAATGCAGGATTTGTGGTAGGAATGCCTGCTCTGAAAATGGCAAAGGCAAGTTATTAAGAGGATGAACATCCTTATTCAGCATCTCAGGGGAAGCTCTGGCCATTTTCAATCAAATGTCTTTTTCTTGGAATGCTGTTAAGCTGTGGTCATCAATCCTATTTAAGGAACGGGAGGAATGGCTTCATATCACTGCTTTCCCTCCTCACTTGATGTGACATAAAATACCAGCACATTAGCACAGGCGAAAGAAACAGAGCTTGGCTGATAATGGCCGCACTCACATACTTATTAAGCAGCCCAAGGAAGAAGGCACCAGGCACAGAAGGCACAGCCCTTCCATCGAATGAGCTGCCTAGAGCAGCAGCTTCCTGCTACAAAGAGGTTTCCTTGAAATCCCTCCAGAATCACTCTGTAACCAAAGTGTAAAAGCAGCCACTTGCTGTGCTCTGATTGCCCACTTGAACTTTTCAAGAAGGTTGTGTGTATTTACCGTCGATCTCCAGCACTGTGTTGCCAACTGACTTGCGGTGGAAAGACCACAAAACCTGATGGTGGCACTTAGACAACCCACACACCACTCTGCCCCCACACCTCAGAAGTGCATGAAGGGACATGTAGCAGCATCCTCACGTGCTGGTGGGCCACAGACAAACCCCCCTGATTTAGGAGTTGGTGCTGCCGCTGCTGGGGCAGTAAGAAGAAATGATTCGCCTGACTTGGCTGCTCAACCAGATTGGTAAAAACTGTTAAAGGACAAGGTGATTTTCCTGATCATTACAGCCTAGTCAGGAGCTGGAATTTGGCTCACATTGGCTGTTCAAATGCTTCACTACTGGGCACTGCTAGAGAGTTTAGCATCACTACCTTCATTATCTCTCCCTGGCTTCATCTTGTCTGTGCTGTGTATACATAAGGACACATGGACCATGAGACTCTCAATGAACTCTTGTAATGCCAGCTGTCAGCAGCCGCCTTGAAGTCAAGAAAAATATGCTTCAGCAAGAGATCGTGTCTATAAACATGGAAAAACTAATTATCCCAAGAAGGGTTCCCCTTCCTCTTAAAATTAGCAGTGTATACAGTCAGATAGCTCAATGTAAACACATCACTCTGAGTTTCACCAGCTTCACTATCAAGCAAGGAAAAGTATGAATCCTGTAGGAAGTCTCTGCTATAAGAGATACTAAATCTGACATGCGAAGAGTTTTATTGTAGTGTTTCTAAGAGTGGAAAGAGAGAGAAAACACGTGAAGCCTAAAACCAGCAACATACCAAAGGTTACAAGCGAACTGTTAAGTAAGTGTCCCTGTGAGAAATGGAGAGGATAGCTGAAGCCCCTCCCGTAACTAAGGCAGTGGAAAAGCTTCAATGAAGAGTCCAGGAGAGAAAAGAGGGAGGTAGTCATTAGATAGGACATCCTGAGTTTTGAGAATAGGAAGGTTTTCCAGAAAACTGCTCTAGGTAGTTTAAGCATTCATTTTTAAATATAGGACAAGGAAGAGCCCCCAGGACCAGCCATGGTCTGAGGACTAAGCCATATCTCTCAAGCCAAAAGAGCTCAGACGGTTTGGGGTATTTCAATTCTTATGGGTATTCTTAAATCTCATCTAGTTGTCTCTTTTTCCAGAGAAAAAAGCAAAGTACTACATTCAGTTAAGTATGGCTGTTCCTCAGACTAGTGAACAGGACATCTGCTGCAGTGCCCAGTGGTGCTGCACAGCTCAGCAGTAGCACCAGGATAATGGGATGCATACACCCTTGTATTTAATGAAGGAGCCTGTAGAAAAGAGATGTCTTCCAGTGACCACTGCAAGACTGGAGAGCCCTCCAGCATGAAGTAGGAGAATGGAAAGAAGGGCTGAATGAATCACAAGCAAGGAAAAAAGGGTTGTGGCACACCCCCACGCTTTTCCATTTCAGGTCTGTAAAATTCAGCTTCATCGAGGTGATGCTACTGGCACCGCTGCTCAGAGAGACAGAAGCAAGCAAGTCTGAATCAATCAGCATCTGTCTAAGAACTGAGCAAAACCCAGCTGCACAACATAGGACGGAGAGGTTGTAATCATTTACACAGGAATAACAAAGAAAGGTAAGTCCAGCAACCTTTCCCTGAGCAAAGGAATCATCAGGGAAGCCTCGCCCAGAGCAGCTCCCAGGAGAAAAGGTCAGGAGAAATACAGCCAGATTTCCAAGCAGAAAATCCACTTGTCTTGCAGACCCTTTCCACGTCCTTGGGTGCAAAGGCACTGCAAGCTTCTGCAGAGGCAGCCTGCCCTGGAGCCCCACTGGAGCAGAGTGGGGGACATGACAAGTGCCACAGGCCAGTCTTTCAAGTAAAGGAGCAACAACCACTTAACCAATGCAAAGCGACAGCCTCAAATGCTCACACAACAACGAAGCATCAGCAAAAGCCAAATGGAGATGAACAGAAACATGCTCTCGTACCCACAGCCATCTGTCCCTCTTTGCTCGTTGTTTTACAAATTGACCTACTGTTCCAAATCCCAGATTTTCAGAAATAGCTCTGGCTGAAGGTATTACCATGAAAAACTATCAGTGTCAGCTAACCAGTGTAACTGAGGAATTCTTTCCAGGAAGCTGAGGCAGTGATGACAGAAGCTGGAAAATCAAAATCCCAGAGAGGGGGAAGCGCTGGCCACTCAGATACACAGGCAAGGAGCAGCAGGAGCAACATTTGACAGTTCAAGTGATGTTCTCTTCTGCCAAAAGCAGGTGGGAAGCTTAACAAAGACTTTTTATTTTTTCTGGTGCGAATGATGCATTTCAGGGAACAACCAACCACACTGTCCTTGGAGTAAAGGAGAACAGAAAACCAAGGAGATTCCTAAAATCTATTACTGTACCAAATAGTATTCTCCTATGAACTGAAAATCCCTTCAATTATTCCCAAATAATTACTGCCTCCCCACTCTGTACAAAGATAAATTTATTTTCCAGTATGATTTTTAGTAGCCTAAATAGGCTTGGTAATGGCAACCCCATTAATATACTCAGAGATCTTTACCATCTCTCCCTGTTAAGGTTTTCTGCAAAGCACCCATATTCATAATTTTTCAGTCTTTTGAGCCCTTAATTTCCTATTAACTTGGCATGTCTGTACTGGCCTGACCAGTTTTATTATGTGCTTTCACCAGTGGCAAGTGAATAACCCCCTCACATGGCTTTCTGGGGGGGATTTCCTCCCCAGCACTGCCAAAGGAGCCACAACTTTCCACGTGTCCTCCCCCATCTCAGCGCTCCCTCTCCCTTTGAAATGGGGAAAGATGAAAACTAGAAAACGCAACAGATGGTCTGAAATCCTCTTCCTGTGAAACCCATCACTACGGCAGCAAGCTTAGGCAATATTTCAAATATTTCCGCATGTGCCAACAGCGGTATCCATGACTAGGGATGATGAGGAGACTGCTTGTGAAACTCCCCCATAGACACTGTTTGCAACAGCCTAGTCCTCTTGTTGAAGGCTCTCTTCCCTACTCTAAATCCAATGAGAAAACTAATCTTCTCCAGATTTAAAGCTGACAGGTGGTATATGCATAATTAAAGATGACCTAACAGAGAATGCTCTCATTTCTGGCATATTATCAGACACT
Organism: Aegithalos caudatus; assembly: GCA_013389925.1. Lineage (NCBI taxonomy): Eukaryota > Metazoa > Chordata > Aves > Passeriformes > Aegithalidae > Aegithalos > Aegithalos caudatus. The sequence continues at coordinate 237,961 of WEIU01001684.1, read as the reverse complement.
TAAGCAAAGCAATTATCAGTAGGCAATCTTTTCTGTCAACAGAGATTGGATGAAACACTTTGCCAGTCAGGAAGATACTGCAATGATGATACATATGTATTTGCAGATACTCCAGCAATATAATATAGACTTAAATCTCTCCCGTCTCAGACAAATGTCTTCATCATCTATGGAGGACCACAGTAACATCTCACATTTTCATGTTCCACTGTGCCACTTCCACAGACTCACCAGACAAAATACATAGACTCCACCTTGCTCCTACTCATGTCAACATTTTCCTTCAATCCATCAGCACTACAAGTCCTCCCATTCCTCTCCACCTAGGGAAGGATAGTTTTATTGTCCTCTCAAGCTCCTGCACTTTTTCCACCTGCACTGCCTGGTAGCTGGCTGATCTATGGGCCAGGAAACCTTCTCCTTCTGCCTTTTTTTCTCCCTGAAAGCAAAACCCCAGAAAACGTGTCCTCCCTCTTTCTTGTTCAAACACAAACAAAAACTCAGCTCCTCCAATAAAACCCAACCAAGCCTCCCCTGAACACCGTCTTCATCCAGAGGTAGCAGTCACCTGTGGCACATCAGGGGCTGGGCACTCTTTGCCATAGTTTTTGTGACATGAACACCTGCAGGGAAGAATTACGGACCTCACATATCACAATGGACTGTGCCTGTTGTGAACAACCATGTCTTAACTCAGGACCACAAGCTGAGCATCTTTACCTTGGGAGCTCTGACAGTTGAAGAGATGAGTAGCCTTGTTCTCTTTAGTTTATAGAGGGGGCAAACACAAGTGGAGATCAGTTGGGAATTTTATGTGGAATCAACCCAAAAATCTACACTAGAACTAGGAATATCTTCCCTGCTTTTTGGTTAACAAGCAGATGGTATGGTCTCCCAAAATAGCAGTGTCACCCATGTAGTTTGAAAGAAGCAGAAACTTTTTAACCTAAACTCTTAAAATGCTTCCTTCAAGCCGTGTTTTGCAATGAATCCAGAGAGCGTTCTGTGACTTTTTTTTTTTTTCTCCTGAGCAGGGATTTTAAAAAAAGAATACTTTGTGGAAGAAAGACGGGGAGAACAAAAAAACAATTAGGAAAAGGAAAGCCTAAAAAGGTTAGTGGTTTTCTTAATTTTGGGCAAATTAGGGCTGTGAGAAGTATTATAAACCGCAATTACATACACACATGGGATTGCATTTTACCTTACGAAAGAGCTGCTCTTAGGGTATAAAATTGCTTTAATATTGCACTACGACAAACGTTTTTTTTTAAAAAAAGGCTTATGATAATGGATTTTCAAAGCAAAAGTAAAGCTGCTTTTCCCTGAGAACAGGGCTTTAGGGAAGGGAAACTTCACAATGCCAGTGGTGTGTGTTTTGCTGCATTTCACAAGATCTCTCATTACTAAAATTCCGATGTATTTATGTCATACATGGATAAATGATCTTATTGTTCAGAACATGTCTTTATATGAACATCTCTGCTGTTAGAACTAGCATTATTTAGCTGGGTTTTTTTGCTCTTTCCTTACCAAGTCAGAACAAAAGTGTCTTTTATTGCAGTTTTGTGAACTTCATGCAAATGGCAGTTTTTACACATCAATCGTCAGTTTAATAACACTAATGATAAGAGGGGAATTGAAAATAATAGGCTGATTTTTTGGCAAGCAAATCAGAATTTATAGAGAAGAGTCTACAATGTCAAACTTTATAGCCTTGTGTTATCAAAAGCACAGGGAGTGAGAATTAAGATTAAACCACTGACTCGTTAGCAAGCTACACTTACTAAACCACAGATTTCCTGCACCAAGATTGATTGTTTAGAAATCCGCTGTACAAGATAGGAAGAGACAGTGATAGTCTTCTGGGACTGCAGGAAGCCATTTACACAACAAAATACATTTGCCAGGGGATACCAATCTGACTGAGCAGGCTCAATATCTCTCTGTTAAAGCAATACTGGTTAGTCTCCCAGTCTTCCTTAAGGCACAGGGTGGTCATTCCTTCACCCTCTCTATCCCACTCTTGCAATCACACTACTTTGCACATTTAAATTCCAGATTTGCACCTATCACCCCCCCACTGAGTGGCCCTGGTGACTTCACAGGTACTGGTTATAGGCATTCATGCTGCAGGACCAAGCTTGGGAAGAAGAAAACAGCCTCATATGAGTAACTAGGACTGTGAGAACTAATGGACTTTCTGTGGATTAATGGATGACTACAGAGAAGCACATTTTGAAAACACAGCTTGATCATGACCACAGGAATATCACTAAATATAAGAAAAACGCATTTGCTATCCAAACAAGCAAAAAAACCCAGCTGTGTCAAAATGCCAGCTTTTGACACAAAATACCACAGAAGCGAGTGACAGCAGATTTTTAATACTGCTATGAACAGGTGCTCAAGCAGGCATAGTAGTTTCCCATGACAATGACAGTCTAAGGACAAACTTTACATCTCTAGTACCTGAAATCCCTTTTTCATACGGACATATAGACAGACAGACAAAGTCCTATACCCTGGACTATTCCAACCCAGTTCTAAGGCAGGAGGCATAGACAGAAATTGCACTTTTCTTCCTCCCACTTGCTTTTGGCTATGATTAGGACACACTACTAAATTGCTCTACTATTGAATCCCAGCCCACACAGGGCATTTTCTTTTCCACAGATGCCTGACTGCTTTTCCACACAGTCTGTGGGTTTGATGCTTTGGTTTCCAGCTACAGGCTGTAGGGGCTGAAACCTTAACATGGGAGCATTTGAACAGCTACCTTCCTAGAGTCAGCACCCTTCAGTTTGGCCATATTTCGTGGTTAATGCTCCCTCAACTTGAATCACCATTTCCATGTGGAAAAGCCTGTTCTATGGACTGCTAAAACTGTGTTGCATGTCCATCTTCCTGCCTTGTGTGGGCTTTGACAAAAATCAAGTTTTGGAAAGGAGGAACAGAGCCCACTCCCTCATCATTACTTATAGCATGCACTTTCAGTGACGTTTTTTATGAGTAGACAAGTGGGAAAGTATGTTTTTAAGAAGGACAAAGACTGCTGAAGTTTTACAAGAAGCCCAAGACAAGCAGAGCTTATTGTTTACCAGAGGATGAAATGTGGCATCCTCAGGGAGCAGATGTTTTATCATCAAGCAGCAGTTTGGGAGAACTGTGGGAGCTGGGCTGTCTCACCCATGAGCAAACTAGGAAATTACAGGAACTTGTAGGTGTTATCTGTGTGTGAGGTCAGGGAGAAGCAGCTAAGATACTATCCCTGTGCGGGTGGATGTAGTAGGTCATTACAGAGAAAAAAATAGTGAGAAATAACTATTCCACTCAACACCATCACTGTGGCTGGGACTAGTGCATATATGCTGAAAGGGTAAGTCTCTGGATTTTTGCTGCATTGTCATCATGACATCATGCTCCTACCTACATCACGGACCTCACCACGCCTCTAAAGGAGACCTTAAAGTTTGTGTCCTGTGATGGGCTGCTGCTCGCTACAGTCCAGCCCCTCACTGCTAGTGAGAACAACCCGCCTCTCCTCACAAATCTGTGCTAGAACTACCCCACAAGCAAAATACGGGCCAAAAAGGAATCCCTCAGCGAAATGAAGCAATGCATTAAAAAACATTGCTTGAGCTGGGAACACATGATTAGATTTTTCTCAACTCTGACGATGTCGCAATTCCTAATGAAAAAAATGGGAGCTGTGCATGCTCACACCTTTTGTTGCAGGCTGGTATCCACTCCAAACACCATCTCAAAAAATACTTCTGCTTCATCAATACATTTGTAATCCAACCAAAAAAGAAATTTAAATAGCATCTGAAAAGCTTTGCATGGTAAACATCAGAAAAACACCACTTTCCAGGCCTGCAGCCAGTTGTTCTATAATATCTTCTGCTTTGTGCTGACAACCTTTTTTCCCTCCAATCATTCAGACACAATGCCTTCAGGTCTGTCTAAGTAATGTAATTTACTGGAGTGGAATTCCCTTGATACCTTCTGCAGCACTCAGTGACAGTATCATTTATACTCTACACTGTCATGCCATGACACTGATACATTGGCTTTCATCCCTCATTCAGCGCAGAGGGTGCAATTTCACCTTCCATTGTGCCCTTCTGCAGACTGCGCGTACAAATTCCCTCCATTCATTCCTAATTACAAACCTCTGCTGAAATACTCTCATTAGATTTATATTTCTCACTCCAAAGTGTCAATCTCATTTCAAAATTCCAATTTTCCGAGAGATTCATCCATTAGCAGCAACCTCCAAAGCATTCCTTAACCGAGTGCATTAAAAGTGAAGCTGGCAGAGCAGAGACGCACTTAAAATACACCATTACAGCAAATCTCCATTGCTAATGTTTTTGTATTATTTGAGCAATGCAATAAGGAGCCTGTGACTGGCCAGCTCTGCTCCCCCAGCAGTGATGGGCAGAAGCCACAAGCCAACTTCTGTGTCCAGCTCTGCACCCACTGTGAGGCTGCACCACATCCCAAAACATTTGCTGCTGTCACCGTCTCACAGTACAGCATAAGGTAGCTGTTCGAAGGACTCCAGAAGCTGAGAGCCACAGAAAGAGTTTATGACAACAGTAAAAATGCCTGAAGTACAGCCTGTTTTCTGTGGTAAAGTAAAAAAAAAAAAACAAAAAAAAACAAACCAAAAACAAGCTGGGGGTTTCCCAAGGTAGCAGTTCTGGTCTGCAACCCAAAACATTGTTAGAGCTCTTCAGCTGAAAATCTCAACCACATTGTTTGTGCCACTTGCACTAATCCTAATTTAGTGGCCACATGTAGGACTGTTGCCTTTAAACTGTGTACAGAAAATACAACTTCACAGATTCCCTGGAGCAGATCTACAAGTAATTTAAAAAGTCAAAAAGAGATCCTTCTAACTCTTCAAGAGAAAGACAAACACCTTAGAAACTTTATCACCATACAAGGGAAAAAAATGAAGAGCACAGCAGTGGGTACTGATAGTTGCACAATGCACCCAGTGTGCCATCTCTAAAAATAACCTGTGTGGTACACCCCTGGAAGAGTCCAGCATGTCTCATCCCGCTGGAAAGCACAGCAGCAGTGATCGGTGCAGGAGTGCCGCTGCCACATGACGCACATGTTGCACTCTCTCCTGTCATTATCTTCAAAGCCATCAGGTTTGAACTTACCTGCAGCAGGCACAGCAGTAGAAAAAGAAGGGTGGGTGGAGAGAAAAAAACCACCTCTACAACTGTACCAAAAAATGGAAAATCCCGCAGAAAAATATTACAGTAAATGATTATGCCCCTTGTAAGCATCTGGGCACCTACAGGACTGAGACATGCAAGGTGATTATAACAGAGGTAATGCAATTCCCTGCAGTAACCACTCTGGGGAAAACTATTAATTACTGAAGTTTTGCCTGTTCCCATCTGAAATATTTGAAGTCTTGATTACTGCATCAGCTCTCTAGCCATTTGTATTTCCTATCAAGGCAAGAGCCGGTCCAATGAGCAGGCATGGATGCAAAAGCAGAAAGGAGCATTTCAGTAAAAAAGCAAAAGTAAGGCAGCAATGACAGGCACTGAGCTCTCCAAGGAAGAGGGGGAGGACTACACCAAGCTAATTTAAAGGGATTTCATATTGCCTAATGAAAGACTCACCATTGACAGCGTGACTAGTCCATGGAACAAGCGCGTGTGCCTCTAAGTGCCCCCAGCACCCCACATCCTCTGCACCACGTGGTGTTAGTCAGAGTGAAAACCTATTGTCTTATAAAGCCCAATTCTCAAGACCAACACCTCTGCTACCCTGCAAAGCTGGGCAAAGCTGGGATGGTCACAAAGCGACAAGAAAGCAGTGATACTTAAGCTGCCACACAGCAGAAAGCAAGTTTTCAGGCTCTACCTTGGGTCCTGAAGCTCTTGGACAGATGCTCTCTCCTCTCATCCATCACAAGAATGACATCAGACTGAGAAGCCTGACACACACAGGCACACTCATTCTCTGGAAATGCCACAGCTACTTAATGAGTGAAGCTGGGGCAGCACCAAAGCTGACACCATGAAGCTATGAATTTCCCTGCATACACTGACATCTCTAATATTTCTCTTGGCCACAAGCTGACATATCAATTAATGTCGTCATAACACATTTATTAGTTCAAGATACTGCAACTGGTTTAGTGGATTTCTAACCAGTGCAACTACATGGAAAAGCATCACATGGTGTATTTCAACTCCCCCTAAAAAGCAAACCAAAAGGATTTTATCTGCCAAAAGTTAACCCTAAGAATTTGTTTCTCAAGCTCAGCAGATTTATATAGATTTCCTTTTTTTTTCTCCTTCACTTTTTCTTTGCCAGAAGATGAAGTTCTGGATCAACAATTCAAGGTATACCACTGAAGTTTTGAAAGTTTTGACTTTAAAGATCTTTCAGTCCTCTCCAAAGCTGCTTTTTCCAGACAGCAGAACAATTCTCCTTCCAAAATTCTTTCATCACCACCTTTAACTTATGTAGTAAGCCTATTTCTTTTTCTTTTCCAGTAAGAAGTTAATTAACACAGCTAGACCACACCACAAGTAAGTTCTGACTCTCCTTCCAACACAGACCCATTGACAAGCATTAAAACCTAGGACTCACTCACCAGACAGAGCTGAAGCTGCAGACAAGCCAGTCATCAGAGCTCAGAGAAATATTATGCTTTGCTCCACAAATGCTGAAGCATTTGAATCTTATTTTTAGTTGTACACAAAGGGCAATAAATGGAAAATCTTATTGTAACCACTGCTTTTTCGTGGCCACCCACACTTCCAACACCTACAGCAAAAGTATATAAATGTAAAAGCCCCAAAACTCATGGCTCATCTGAACAAGGAATGCAAACTAGCTAGTTGCTGTTACTTTTTTTCCAGTTTATATCTAGAGTACCACTATATTCTGTGAAACACTGAAGACAACTTTTCACATGCCATACATATCTACTGTCCAGGATTCTGCTGGATTTTCATACATTTTTCCCAGTACCAGTGTCCCTGGTAAAATCCTTCTCTAAGTTAGCTGTCCACTAACTGATTTTCAAATGACAAAGTAGAGAAGGTGCTTCCCCCTAACTCTCAGTTTCTTCCCCCACTGCCCGAAATACTGAGGTACAAAGAGTTAATGCTTCGCTTACCTGTGAGAAATTATGCTGAATACTCTACCCAGAAACTGGCAATTAAAAAAAAAAATCCCTTTACACTCATAACAGTAGAAGAACTTCAAACAAATTGCTGTCAAGGATGATTTCATTGTGTTTAAATCCACTTTACTTCAAGTCACTTTGCAAATTACTCTTTAATTTTATACCTAAAACTCTCAGGTCTACTGTGATGCCAGTTTACTCTCCTGTGCCTGATTCTTTCCATTTACAGAAAGTAACACAAGCATGAACCTAATTATCATCTGAAAACCCGCAGAAAATTAATTCAACTAACTAAGTAAAAAAGAATAAAGGAAAAAAAAAGGTCCATCTTAAGACCAGACCCAACGCAAGGGTGATGCCATGTCTGGAGATGTTGAGAGTGAACAATCTCGTGCCATTAATCTTCTTGCTGTCGCGGAAACTGCAGATTATTATAGTGAGAAAACGATCCAACACAACGCTTTTACGTCTCAACTCTGTACATCGTAACAGGAAACATGTCCTACCAGCTAGCAATCAATATTTAACTAAATGACCAAAGACAAAGTGCTGGCTCCAGAAAAATGTACTTTTACCTGCCCTTGCTCATCAATTGCCGGCAGACACAAAAGCACACCACCTTCCTGCAGCTCCTGACAAGGCAAGGGCAGAGCCAGCTGCTCTCCACGCACGCTGCTGGAATCAGGTGCGTGCTTTTCTGCCCAGGATTTAGGTCGCAGGACCTGTGTGCTGAACGCCGCAGAAGCGCGGGTATCTCAGTATTATGAAAATAAATGGGTCATACACCACTGAGCTAACAACCACACCACCCCCAAGCTGGGCACTGAATGACTGTGCAGGGCTCTGCCAGAGGGAGAGGAGAGGTTGAGCCAGCAATGAAACCAAAACTGATGCGGTGAGATGGATTTTACTTTTCAAGGGTTTGGGTTAGAGAAAGTTGGTCTTGCTGTCACCACCTCTCAGGCTTTTCTGTGCTAAAGAAAGAAAAAAAAAAAAAAAAAAAAAAAAAAAAGCAACGTACAGGCTCGTGAAATGTCCTATGGAGATGGACCAGCATCTCACCCCACCGGGAAAGGGGAAGTGCTGCTGGCCCCAGGCGGAGGGAGGGCTGTGACTCAGTCCCCTGGGCTGGCACACACACACACACACACCCGCACTGTCACCTGCCACAGCAAAAAATAAAAGTCCTCGCCACAACACGGTGGCCACACGGGAAACACCGAGTAAACAGATCAATGACACCGCATGCCCACGCAGCCCATGGCACCGCTGGGGTGACGAACAAACAAACCTGTGGTCAGTGGCAGCAAGGAAAGAGGTGAGAGAGCAATGCAGGTTCATATGGCACACTACACTGCAACAAATCCCTCTCTCCTCTGCTGCTGTTAACAGCTAAACACGAGCAGAGCGCTCCTCCCGGCCACACAGCCCGTGGTTATCGGATGGGAATGCGTCCAACACGGGGGTCTTGGTCAGAAACCTCCAGGAAGGGCCACTGGCTCAGCACCCGCACGTGTGTGCATGCACAGGCACCCTGCCTGGAGCCACACCAGCACTTTTCAGGCCATATATTTGTCCAGATACATATTTTATTTTAAAAGTTGCATACATACATACATATAACTTTTATAAATAGGTCTGTTTTGACTTTATATATACGCACACATCTGCACACATAAATAAATGATAGTTAGTCAACAGATATATCAAAAGCTGTCCCTGGCCACGAGCCTGGCTGATGTACAGCGGCATTGACAGTGCTGAGAAGCATTTGATCACATCAAGGGACTGACACAGAGATGCTGGCAGTGGCCAATGGACAAGATGCCATGGGAAGCTCCCCGAGGCAGGAGACACTCCACACATTGGTGGCACAAGGTACAGAGCCCTCATATGCCAGTACCATAAAATGGCTAAGAAAGCACCTTCACCCCTATGAAAACAGCATTCCAACAGGAAAATTTACTAGAAAAATCCTGAAATGCAGACATGGCCACATCTCTCATCCAGTAAGATACACCTGTCAATGCCCTCAGGTATGGTCATGGCACTTAGGAAGAGGGTTTGCTACTGATGGCTAGGAGTGTTTGGTAAGTCAATGTCCAAAGTGATACAATTCTGCCTTTGGAAATCTGCTTTTGTTCTGAATTCTGTCAAGTTATCTGACCTTTAAGTGCAGATTTTAAAAATTTTTGCAAGTTTTTAGAACTTCCCAAGCTGTGGTGGTGGGCGGGTGACAGACATTTAACCACCAATATCTGCATATTTAAAATTTTACATTATTTATATCTACCTAGAGATGGGCATAGGATAGAGTTCAAAAAATCTTCCTAAATTTTTTTAAATACTCTGAAGAATTCATACCTAGCAAATATGTAACTTCTGTAGGGAACTTTCAGAGTTTGGGGTTGTCTTGTTTTGGGTTTTTTTTTTGTTTTTTGTTTTTTTTTAATCCTGTGTAAACCATTTATAGGCCCTTGCTGAATTCAGAAGATTGGATAAGCAGTACAAATCTGGTCTTTTTATGAGATGCAGAAGGACATTGATTGGGATGTTGTTTTTGTGGCTTTTAAAGGAGAACACACAGGGCTAAGACAAAATGAGAAATGTGAGCAGAGTATGGACACTGCTAGGAACAGTCACCTGCCTCCACTAGGATGTCAAAAGCCCTGCCCCAGCAGCTGCTCCAAGACACAGCTCTGTACAGTCATTTGTGACTGTTTGGGATAGTAAATGGAGAGAGCCTCTCAGCAGAGAGCACAGCATCTCCCCGACTGCTGCACTCCCACATTACAATACACTCAGTCTAACCTACCCAGGATTAATTCCCAGAGAACCTGGAGAAATGGGTTTTTCTTTACTAGCTTGCCACATGCACCATAACAGGGCTTTGCAATATGTTCCTTCAGAACAAGCAAGGGACATTCTGCCTTGAACTCACACATCAGTAAGAACTATTTTTATGGAGATTTTATCAATCAGCATCTTAGTAGTATTATAGAAAGAAAATAACAAATGGAAGCAGGGGAAAGGCATACTTATTTATCCCACTGCACCCTGGGAAAAGCAACAAGAATGCAGTCGTTACACCTGGGTCAACCTTGTGCAACTCTCTTTCCAGCAGGGCTAATATTAGCAAGTGAAAGTCCGCTTCTTTCTATGGAAATTGCTATAATGAGGTAATTGTTACAAGCAGAGTCTGTCATCAAAAACAGCCAGACAATGGGAAACATTGAGAAATCAAATAAGCAACGGGCAGCTTGCCCTTTTTATCTACCTGTGCTGGTGTGGATCTGCACACACGACGGGTGCAACCCCAGCCAACAGCCTGTGAGGTGATGCATGGGGTTTCTAGGAGTAGAGTACACACCATGTTTTAAAAATGATGCATAGCTCAAGCACAAAACCACAGCTAAAAGAGAAAGAAGAAAGAAAAAAAGCCCCGAACATATTTGATGATGGCTCCTATATCCTCACACTCGTTTTCAAGTTCATTTGGTCCTCAGACTTGATTTTGTTCCCTGAAGAGAAGAACATCTGATTATTTGTAGTATAACGAAAAGCAAGACAAAACTTCCTATGCACTTCTTGGAATGAGAGAGGGTTTTTCTTTCCCATTTTTGTCTGCTTTTTCAAGTCCCCCAACATGGATGATATTTTTGAAGTTAGTTCCTCTTGAAGTGTTTTTAATAGCAAATTTGCAAGATGCCTAATGATAAGCTTTTCAAACATTGTGAGAAAAGCCTGCAAAAATTGTGAATAAGGCTTCCAAACCTCATGAGAATAGTGCTAAGTAGGACTAATGAAAAACAAGCTTTTTCTGCCTGCCTAGCTGTTACAACTCCTATTTTCAAGTCTTCTTCCCTTAAGACAAGCACTAAAAACAAATTTCAAGCCAGATCCAAAATTTTCCTGTAGTCAGACGATTCCTGCTAAGGGGGATTTAATTAATAACTGCACCAGAGAATGCCAGACCCTCAAGGAAATGGCAACACTCTCCCTTTCTTGGAAAACAAAATCAAACTCCCACCTTGTAAGGCCTCTTCGACAGTGAATTCTGTTGCTACCAGACTTCCTCCACTGCCTACAACTTCACCATTGTTTTTGCTGATACTCATCACACCAGAAAAAAAAAATTTCCTCTCTTTACAAACTGAATTTCCATACACATTATAGAACAATATCCTCCTTTTGCAGCAGACTTTTCTAAATAAATCTTTTAGTGTCACATAAGCAAATAAAGTAGTTCAAATGAAGGTATATTTCTAATGCAAATGATTTGGTTACAAAACACTCATCTTTTTTGGAAGTAGTATTACAGATCAGTTCTTAAGATTAAAAATGGTATTAGTAGGTATTCAAGAAAAACTGATCAGTAAGGAGTGCTCTGCTTCACTGACCTGGTCTGACTAAACTGCATCATATACATTTGTTACTGCAGTGAACAAACAAGGGCAGTAACATGCACAGGGCCACATTGTGAACCACAATTCCGTATTACCTCCTTTTGCCAAGCTGCTTTATACCACCATCCCAAATATAAAAAGCTCTTAACCACAAAGAATTTTGGTTTTGTTTTAAAAATGAATGAATTAAGTTGTGCTCAAGCCTCTTCCCAAACTTGTCGGCTCTGAGGTGTACCACCCTCCATAGAACACAGACCATCACATCCCTGCCATCTTTATAGTGGTCCAGAGGCTTCTTCTACCTCAGAAACCAGAATTAGGGTTAGAACTGCTGACAAACTGCAAAGGGTCAAACCAATTTCTCTCCACTGATTCTATGCCAGGCTGTGCTATTGAATGTTTCAGAGGAAGACTCAGACTCAGTCAGGGTGGGATCAGGGATGAAATACTTGCACAGGACCATAAGATGCTCCCCATCTTGGGTGAAATACCAAAGCACAACAACACTGGGGCCTACTACCCCAGCTGAGAAGTTAGCAAGGGATCTGCAGTCCCCTCAATCTGTCCCTAGTAGATCTAAGCACAACTTTCTTTACCCTTCAACAGTCAGGTGGAGCACTTAATTCCACCTGGAAGGAGCTGCAGGTAGCAATGAAGATACATCTGATGCTTACAAGGCCTTTAGGGGCAGCACGCTGAAGCATGAAGCAGCACCCGGGCTCCTCCAAGAGAAATACTCCAGGAACCCAAAAGGATATGGATTTTATCATGGGAGAAATAGAAGGGTGCCTGCAGTCCTGTTGGGCAGATGGTGGCCTCCAAACTCACAGGGAGCACGTGCAGCTTTGGCAGAGCATACCAAGGTAAGTGTACACACAGGCAGCCCATTGCAGAGAAAAACAAAGCATAGTTAGAGCAATGGGGCGAACAGAGCTATTTTAAGTACTTCTCGCTATGGTTTACCGTAGCAGCAGAACACTTTAAAAAAAGTCAAAATTACTATCACTATTTAGGTTAAAAAAGCAAGTAACTACTTCAATAACAATTTACTCACCACCTAATGTTTGCAGTTGAATTACAGCTTTTACAGTGTTTTTCTAAAGTGTGATATTTACTGCCTCTACCTTGCCTCCTCAAGATCTTTTTTTTTCTTCGCTTTTGTTTTTTCCTTAAATAGAAAGGAATTGGAATCATGACTTACATGTAACTTTTCTAGGTTCTGTGCTGGCTAAAATGTTCTCACGACGCAGGGAACAGGATCAATGGAGAAATTAAGAGGCTGCAGCAATCCATTAAGAAGTGACCCTCCAAAGTTCTGTAGGGCAGTGTTCTGGCAACTCAGCTGGAGCAACCTAAAATAAAATAAAGACAGGAATTAAAAAAAAAAATCACTAAATCTTCACAAACAGCTCTTTGTTTTTTCCTTCTGAATCTAAAAAACACATCGGGGCACTTTAAAAAAAAAACAATCAGAAAGTCTTTATGGCAAACATGACAATTACTTTATGTCCATTTCACACTTCCTCCAAGCTTTGAGCTGTAGATACTTTCCTACAAAGACCTTCCTTTCATTTGTACAGTACGAGGCCCCTGAAAAGAATTGCCAAGCAAATAAATTAACATTTCTGTGATTATTCCACCAGATCACACCACAGGTATGTATATTGTTATGCATACATACTAAGAAATTCTTTATGGTGACAGTGGTGAGACACTGGAGCACAGAGAAGCTGTGGATGCTGCATCCCTGGAAGTGTTCTAGGCCAAGGTTGGATGGGGCTTTGAGCAACCTGGTCTAGTGATAGCTGTCCCTGCCCAAGGCAGATGGGTTGGAACCAGAGCAGCTTTAAAGCTCAACCTAAATCACCCTGTGGTTCTATGAAACTGCATGTCACACCAGAAAGGAATAATAACAAAAAGAGCAAATTTATCTAGTAAGCTTTAAATAATAATTTACTGGATTTTGTCAAAGCTTTGCATTGGTTTTAGCAAGGAATTTAAGTTAGGAACACAAATTTTGTTCCTTTAGTTTCTCCTTTACTCTGGGGAGCTTCAGAGAAGAAGCACCATCAGTGTAATTTGGTATCCCTGAGTTGATGCGATGTGTGTCATAATCCTACAGCCACCCTAAAGCGAAGCTACCTGTCACGCCAGTCCATGTCAAAAGAAAACTGGAGAGAGAATGAAATGTTCATCTGCCCACAGAAAATTCACTGTGCTGTCACCTCTGTGCAAGGGGCTCAGGGCTCAGTCACTGGAGGGGAGGCATTCTGGGATGGGGAAAGCTGGTGAGAGCAGGGCTGGGGCCAGGGGGCTGGAGGGGAGGGTGAAAGCCCCAGCAGTCCCAACATCACCACACAGCCCAGATCCCACAGTGCGCACAATCCCAATCCCAGACCCCGGAAAAGGCTTCCCCATCTATCAAGGATGCGGTCACACTCTGAAGTGGTTGGGGAGGAAATAATTGTGGAAGGAGAAGTAATTAGCTTTAAACTACAGGGGTTCTCAGGCTGAGGTTTTCAAGTTGCCAGTGATGAACACTTTACTGTTTTCGTGGAGAAAAACATTGGAATGCTTAACAACTATTTACTCGAGTGAAGTTGGCAACTGGGAGTGGAAAGGAAGATGGTTTTCTTTTGAATAGAAGGGGACAGCAGCACTACAAGCAGTGGCACATATCTGTCTTCACAGGATCACTGCAAAGGCTGTGTCTTCAGAATCACCACAAACTAAAGCTAGAAGCAGGAGGTGAGGAAGAGGAAAATAAACCCCTAAAATTCAGATTTTCTAAAAAAACTTCTCTTATTTTTTTAAGAAACTTGCAAAATCATCTCTTCAGTAAAAAAATTCTTTTTTCTCAAGAGATGTCTGCTGTTTCTATTTATGACTAATGCCTGTTTATGATACCATAAAAAAGTGGGAAAAAAGATAAAACCAAAATGCAGTGCATATGAGAGAGATTTGGTGGCAATTTCTCTGAGTATGCTGTTCCTGGTAAAAAAAAAGTTCAATATTTTCTGAGCAGTCATCCTACTGCATTTTACTCCAAGTCTGGCAGAGAATTGGTTCACTTATGAAAAGCAGGTTATTTCCTCTGGATGGCACCATCCTAGACGGTTTACCAACAGATGCTCAAGCTCTTGCTACCTGTAAGGATTACCTAATTAGGTACTTGAAAAGAATCATGAGGCTGTGCTAGGAACACAATGCTTGTGTCTCTTTAGTTTATACAGTTTTCTCCAACTGGGCATAACATTCACTGACAGACTGTAAGAGTACCAAATATTTATGACCACAAATATACATTATCTAAATTGCCTATAAACCTAAAAATATAAACTCTAAATCTGTTCAGTCATAAATCACTGGTAGAACAAAAATAACTGTTGCTTACTCAATGGCCTATGGACTAAAACCAGGGAAGTCTCTGTGGTTTCAATGATAAGTTAGTTTCCTGAGCAAAAATTGCACATGCCACAGTGTATCGAAAGAAAGAGAAAAACAGAAGTTGGGAATAGGGAAACAAGGAAAAAAAGGGGGCACGGGGTTGGAAAAGAAGACTTTCAGCACCACTGAAGCTTTTCTGAGAAGGTCTGATTGATGTTCACTGCTGTAGAAAGCATAAGGCTGCATCCCAAACATTTCATTCCCTTCTGCAAATGTGTCACTCCATACCTCTCCCCATGTTCCCCAGATATAATTGCCCTATGCAGGATGATCCAGCCAGCATCAGGTTTTACACATGATCTAAAAGACTAAAGCAGGAATCTCTCTGCCCAGGGGTCAGCTTAGGGTAGAGTGAAACTTAACCCCTGCCTACACTCAGCATGAGGGCTTCTTCATGCTTTCCATTCAACAAAAGACTTCTCCTGAAACAGGCAAATTATTAAAGGCAAAGCTGTTACTACAGCTGGAAACTTACAAGAATACATAAAAACTGAGTTCATATGAAGAGCCACAGGTGCACCTACAGAAGAGGAATTTCAGCAGTTTAACAGGCTGATTTACAGCACTGGGAAGAGCTGGATCTTAGGCAGGAAAAGATGTACCCTCTGCTCCAAGGCTTACTCACATCAAGGTCTCAGCTCACCGCACAGACCTGCACATGTGGGCCATCAGTTAACAGGGTCATGAGAGGCCACAAAATCACTGTCCTACACCAGCTTGAAGACCCAGCTCCTGCAGTCTTGGAGGTTGCAAGAAAACCTTATATTTATTCTAGAAAGAAGCATCTGCCTTAACAGCTTGCAAAGAAATCTAGAAAAATAACAATACTTCCAACTGGACTTTGTAAATCTGTTTGATGGGTTTTTTTTAAACTTATTATTTAACAACCTCTTGTACATTTTTGAACCAGGTTACCTTTTTCTCCCCCTTTGTGATGGCTTCCAGTACCACCTGGCAGCTGAAATTAGCACTGAGGAATGCAAATGTAAAAGAAGACACACCAGACGCTCTAACTGGCAGAAGAATGCATGAAGTTGAAAAACCATTTGCTTCAATAAAACACCTTCCAGTCTGGATTTTGGTTATACAGAGAGTGTTCAAAGGAGAGGTTTTGTTTTCAATAGGGCTTTAATGCTTAAGAGGAGGAAAACTGGCAAGTTCTTCCATTTGCAACAAACAAACCACGAAAGGTGAATTGAGAAGAGCATGATGAATGTACCTGGGTGTTATTCCACTTAGCATGAAAGATGTTTCAGACACAGAGAGTTGCGTTGTCGTGCTCAAGAAAACTGGAGATGCTGGGTGGGCCATGAGGGAAATAAACAAAAAATACACAAATGCAACCAATCATGGTGGGTTGTTTATGCTGATGTTCAGCATAGGTGGGTAAAATGAGGGCTAAGTAAAATGACCCACACAAGGAGACAAGTTGGTGAGCTTCTGTCAGATGTGGACAGGAG
Organism: Aegithalos caudatus; assembly: GCA_013389925.1. Lineage (NCBI taxonomy): Eukaryota > Metazoa > Chordata > Aves > Passeriformes > Aegithalidae > Aegithalos > Aegithalos caudatus. Next base: position 221,477 of record WEIU01001684.1, on the reverse strand, counting down.
GAAGAAATATTTAAGGAAGGCTGAGCACCTGCAAGCCACAAGAGGGGAGCACAGGTGTGCAAGCAGAGCTGGTGTTTTCTGAAGCAGTGCCTCACTTGGTGGAGTGCAATGATGCTACTTACACAAATATGCGCAGAAATTGATCCCAGTGAAGTCAAGGATCCTGCTTTGTTACATGCAATACCATCACAGATCAGCAAATGTGTTTTCCTTACGTTTTGTGTGTAATTTCTTTCTGGTTGAAATAGCTTCATTGGAACATTTGTAGCTTGAAGGGTCGCCTGAGGCTGAGGAGGCATTTGCAGTGCTCCTGACATCTAATGCATGATCTCTCCCTGAAATCTGTAAATTAAACCCAAGATGATATCGATACCTATGTCAGAAAAGAGACATCTTCTCTTTGCACCCTCAGTGCACTGCATTTCCTCATAATAACCTGCATAGCTCTTCCAAAGGGAAAGAACATGCTCATCTATCACTCCTGCTTGTTCCCATGTGCATTGTTTAACCAGGGACAGCCAAAGCAGGAGTCAGAAGGGCACAGCAGCTTCTTCCCCAGTGCCCAGAGGCAGGATGCAGAAAGCCAACACAACCACAGAGGTGTGGACCACAAACAGGGAGGTACCCACCCTTCCCAGGGCTGAGAGGACCAGTTCTGCAGCGTGTCCCTATCTGGGTGAGCTGTGTCAACAGTCAAGAGGAGATCAGATTGATCTATTCCCTCAGATAATGGCAAAATGATGTGAGGAACCATTCTAGCTAGAAACTATGACTGAGGTCACCAGCAGAACCTTCAAGACGACCATTTCTAGCTGACTGGCTGTAGGGGAAGGCAGCAACTGCTGCCCTGGAGTGTTCTGGAGTCTGCAAACTGGATTTTCACCACCTACACTTAACAAAACCAGGCTTAAACAGAAAACCTTCAGAGGAGCTGGGGAATGTGCATGAAGAGAAGTTACCACCCTTCCTTGTCCTCGTTGCAGCTAGGTCTGTGACACATCAACCAGGCACAGGGCTAGGAGAAGGCATAAGGCTGTAGTTCAAGAGTTTTGCCACAGGAACTTGTAAATCTTTTTATGTAAAACTTGAATGATTTTCTCATTGGAATATACTTGACTTAAAGCCACCATCAAAAATATTTTATCTTGGGGTTATGACTCATGAAAGAATGGCTAGGTGTGAAAGGAAAGTTAATACATTCTGTGAGAAAACCCCCCTCCCCAGCAATCTTATCAGATGACACAAGCTGAATATTTATGTCCTATGCTGTAAAACCAATAGACAGCAAAAGCCACAGCCTAATACTTTGTGTCAGATCTGATGAAAATTCAGATACCTGTCTTATTTCCTCTTAAAGGCTGGAAATTATGGTTAACACACATGTAAACAGGAGAAAATGAGATGGTTCAGTGATGAGGATGAAACTGCTGTCCCTTAGTCTGGCATGTTGGAAAATGATACCAGGACTAGCCAGTACTGGTTCTCTCGGATAAGAATGCTTCCCAGGTCATCATGAAATGATACAGCTCACTGGGTTAATGCTCCTGGACTCCTGACCCAACACACGTGACCCACAAAAACACACCACTGCCATGCCAAAAAGATGTTCCCGTGTTGAATGATTATCACAGTCAGACCTTTACTGCTGATTTCTTTTAATAATTGTAAATTGAGAAAACAGTTAACATACAGAACAAAAGAACAGGCCACAGTCAACCACAAAAACTTCCCATAAGGTTCAGCATGTGCAAAACAGATAAGTAAATGCTGCAGAAGATGAACAATATTTAAGTATTAACACAAATGTTTGTTTTGAGAAGGTTTATCTGGCATCTCTACCGGTTTTCTTCCAAGCTCTAATACAGAAATAACTATGTCTAACTGCAACTGGGAAGAAATGGCAGCAGCTCAACGTTGCTCCTTTTTTTCCCCTCTGTACGCAGAGAAAAACCCCGACTGTCTTACAGCGTCACACAAACTAATTTTAAGGTGATTTAGAATGAAGTTAGCCACACATTTGCAAGTTCAGAAAGTTCAGTCAGTGGTCTCATTTTCATCGTCCTGTGAAATAAGGATATACAAGTGCAACATAAGGGCAGGAGAAACAGTTTTTTCTCCAGCTGTAGAGCTGGTCCCCCATATTACAGCATGAAGGGAGGAAATATAAATCCTGGGTGCAATAGTTGTTCACCAAACTATCAAGAGGGAGCCCACGTTGATGGACGTACACATCTTGCCTACGCAAACTGTGGCAGGGCTGAAAGTGGGCAAATGCTGCATCTCCCATGAAGGGTCTGCCTCTTAGCTTCTCTGTCTCCACTTTCACTCCAACCAAGTGAAAGTCAGAAGACCTGAAATTGTTTACTGGGTAATCTTCAGTGGTTAAAAATATACAAAGATAAAGGCAGAACGGTGATGGGAAAGAGGTTCAAAAATAGGTGATGGGAAAGAGGTTCTCTCTTGGGTGAACTCAGGTCTTTTTAATAAGAAAAGCCAGAGAGGCCACACACAGTAATGCTGAGAAAAAGGAAACGGTACTTCATTTTAGCCAGAGTCATAAATCTTACCAGTGAGCCTCTAACGGCAAAACGGTGAGTAGGGGAATTTTTATACAGAGATAATTAGTTGTGAGCTGATATCGGGTTTACTGTGCTGTGCACTCCATGTGTGCAACATGTTCTCAACCTGCAAAACCCTGCGCGAGGCTCTGGCTGCCTTGCTGCCACTGGCTTTGCCAGAAGGCATGTAGCTGGAACTCCCTGAAACCCTTAGAAAAAAATGATGAAGAAGGAAATGGGTATTTCTGCTCCATAGAAATCTTGTCTGTAACCCAGAAAGGCTCTTCCAATGGGGAAAATGCACCATGTTTATAAAACCACACCCCTCTGCTACAGGGGAGATGGACCCACAGGACACCTTGTGCCACCATTAGCACCCTCGTCTTCTGGGATAGACGCCGCTCACAGATCCTGCAGCGTGGCAGAAGGGTCAGGGAAAAGGTTTATCCATTGAAGTGAGAAACTAAATATGATTGAGGGAAATTTATCAGTCAGAAAAAGCAGCTGTGAAGATGTCTCACAAGGATCAAAGTCAACGGGACATTCCCTCCACCTGTGCTGGGAACAAGACAGCCCATCTGCTCGTTCCTCGACATCCTGCTCTGTTTCAGAGAACAGCCAGGGACTTGCACTAGTGATTGACATAAGCAAAGACTCCACCACAGCTAATAGTCAGACCACACTTCCAGTCAAATAGAAGGTGCTTTTCAGTTTCCAGATGAAAGGCAGTCCAGGAGACATGCCAGCAGCATGCTGGCTGTGCTAGGTGCCAGCGAGCATCCTAGCACTTGTGAAGCTACTTTAGAAAAGACCAATTTGGTCCAGGTGAAGGGGTCTGGAAGCCCTCATCCCTAAAAGATGCCAAAGTTAGGAAATGCCCCAGAAAGGACAGCAGCTTGAAAAGTGACAGCTCGATGAGAAAAGAGAGTTCACCTCAGCTGCACAAGGAGCTTTGAGGCTAATGGTCCCCACAGACTACCTTGGTGCTCCCTACCTACTTTCTGCCCATCTACTATTTTCTTTTTCATCCCCAATCTAATGCAACAGGACAGATACACCCATTGCTCAATCCCACTCCTCTGCTGGCCCAAAACAGCTGGAGGCAGGTGGGGCTGGGAGCAAACCAGTTTTGTCTGCATGGGGTTAAAGCAGCAGGTCTTTTGTCAAAGGCTCAGTTTGCCTGCTACCGCATGTTAAACTGAAAGACCACTCCTTATTTACTGCACTAAACTACAATTATGGGGTGTTTTTAATCACTCAGCCTAATGGTACACAGCTGTCACAAGAATCTTTCAACACATCACTGGCTCTCTTTGATCTGATTAACCAGATAAGGAACCACAGCCAAAAGATACGAAAGGATGAGTCCAAATTTCAAACTCTAAGCTGAGCAAAGAATTTCATTCAAAGGAATGTGCAAAATGAGAAGGGAGGAAGTCCACAATGCAAATGAAGGTTTTATTTACTACTGATATAAGCAGGTGAAATAGTCTCCATTGCATGGTTAAAGAACCACTGGACCCCAGTTTCAAAGTGGTGCTGACAGGTGTTACACCTGCCACATGAATCTGTGTGGATGCCAATATTTGTATCATCTTTTTTTCCAGACTGGAATGAGGGGCTTTCTTCCACAGGGATGCTTTTTAGAATGAAGAAGCCTCTCTGTGATATTGAAGAGCTACAAGGGCATGGCCCCTTCACTCAAACTGCTTCCGTTCAGCATGTTTCTTCAGATAGCATACTATTTATTTTTTGCTAATTCAAGACAGCTTTATTTGCTTTTATTTCTAGCATAATGTTTACTATTCCAATCAGAGCATTCTATAATTTCATCTAAATGTTTTATTATTAATTGCTGCACCCCACACCCCGCCCTTAATAACTATCCTCGGGAGAGGTAAACATTTCAACATTACTTACTCTAGTTAAAGCCATGAATATGCATTATTTATTTATTTAGGTAAACAGTAATTATGAAAAATCACCAAACCGCCTTCTCTCTGAAACGAGCTCTACTTTACCAGCCTTGCCGTGGGAATTGCAAGTCCCTTAAACACATCTATTACTTTGTCCTCCTCCACCACAATTTACATTGATGGGCCTCACACCACAATACAGCTGCCAGAAAAGCAGTCAGTCCTTATGCTGTCTGAGGCTGAGTGACAAGTCCAAAGCACCCAGCAACGATAAGCAAGAGATACCAAGATGTTAGCAGAGAAGAAAGGTGCAGGATGAGGAAGAGACTGTTGCTATCACTTAATATGCTGCTTTTTAAGTTTTTTTGCAAGGCAACCACTACTAACATGAAAACACTCATGACCCCTTTGTGCCCTCTCCCTACAGATGGAGGGCTATGTCCTGACAGAGGGGCTTGTGGTCACAAACCACTGAAGCCTCTCCATGCTAAGCTGGGGAGCGGCCAGCCTCAAACCACAGAGTTTTTTGTGCCCGAACAGTCAGATAGCCCCACTGCTGTATACACACATATATATATTAAAAAAATAATAATAATAATTNTTTTTTTTTTTAACTTTTGCATTGGGTAATAAGCAGCTGAGTGACTCCACTCAATTCCCCTGGGTATCTTCCTCACTGTAACATTAACGCAAATATTACAACATCCCATCCTGACTTACATTTCCACCAACTTCCACCACAAGCTGTGACAGAAGATGGCAGCACCAGAGGCAATGAAGCCACTAACAGGACACTCAATTTTTTAAACCATAGAAGTCAGACACACCAAGATAGTCCTGACATGATTGATTATCCAGCCTAAGGATCGTACCAGCACTAGAAGAGAGAAATTGAAATATATCCCAAAGACAAAGGGATTTTCACAGATCTAAAATTGTTAGGTAAATAGATAAAACTGTGGTTGGGGCTTTGTTTCAGTTTTCAAAGCTAATTTCCGGCCACCGTTCAGAGAAATGCTTTGCATTTCCATTTCTGACTCACCCACTTTAACAAGAGCACTCACTGGAATTACTAAGCATGGGATCTCATCAAAACATTTCACTTTCTGAATCAAAGTGCTTTTCAATTTTACTGATGTGAACTTATCTATAAAATTTACCATGGTAACAACACTGGCGATGTGCAGGTACGAGTGCACAATGCGATGTGTCAGAGGACACTCCTCCCACTGGGCATCCCATCAAGGCACAGGAATGCCTCCCAAATTCTGCCCAACCACTTGGAGCACGCTGACACCAGTCTCTCACATCCCCATCACAAAGTAATACACAATCCCAGAGACACATTTAAACATCAGGTATGAATGAAAAGCATTCCTGAAAAGAATCTGTTATGAAACCGAAAATCGGAGATCGCCGCAGCGCTGTGCCTAAGTTGAGTCATCAGTTCCCTTTACAGCCTAATAATTGACGCTGCCTTGATCAGAATGACGGATCCAAATGTTGCTTTGTGTTTGTGTGTTTCTGTTGTTTTTTTTTTAATTAAAAAAAAAAAAAAGATTTCTTATGTAAACAAGCCGTCTGTCATCTTGCAGGAGTGTTTGTATTCTTCAGATCATGGGAAACATCTGTCAAAACCAGATTTTGCTCTCCTCAATCAACTTGATACAGTCTTAATCAGACTGCACTACAAAGAAATTAAAAACTGGTCTTGTTATAGAAAAAAATATGCTGCCAACTCTCAGTGAAAGTGCTGATTTTATTTCACTTTCTTGGGATTAAATGCTGCAAAGATTATTAAAAGAGTTTCCTCCTTCCCCTGTGGGATCTCTCCCCCAAAGGAAATCCTGGGAATTTACATGCTGCTTTTCCCTTTGTGCGCGTTTCCAAAATTAACTACCTGCTAGGAAGAGAGAGATAGGAGAAGAATCAAGGTATAGTAAAACTTCAGAGCATACTGATTTCCCACCTTTTGACATGGATACTTGGATAACGAAGTGATTCCCCTTCTGATGACTGCAACAAATAAACACTCCCACGCGTCTGCATCCCACAGGTCACACCTCCCCAAAATGATTCATTAGGTATTTTCACATCTTCCACATAGGGAAAGATCAAGTGAGGTTGCAACTGCCTCTAGCTGTGTTTTCTGAAGAAAAGGTGACACAAAACAGGGTGGTTGCTACTACCAGGATAAGGGTGATGTTAGACTGCCATACTGTGAGTCTTCTGCCAGGGAATCTGCCTTGGAATAGCAAAATCATTACAACAAAAGAAAAAAGAAGCCAATTAGAGAAACAATGTGAGACTATAACAGAAAGAGCAGGCTACTCCATTAGCAAGTAAATGAAGAAGAGATAACTGTGGCAGGAGGACCAGGATCAATGGGTATGAGCCAGGTGTCTGAGCTGGGGCTGTATGCAGAGCCCTGTTAAATGGACCTATAATTTATAGATTAAGGGGACAGTACTGGAAACATTCAATATATGTATACGTGGTCTTAATTAGAAGTATGCCCCTGGAGGGGTAAGAAATTAATGGCCATGTCTGTATTAGCTTTTACCCTTAGACCTAAACTACTCCACTAGAACCATGTTGCTGATAAGATGCCCAATTTTTGTATTTTATCTGGCAGTCACTCCAGCCCGGTGCTGCAGAATGAGCACCCACCAGCAGTTGGAGTATATCAACAGCAGTGCTGGAGGCACAACTCTCAGCGTGTATGTAACTCATGCATTACACATCATGCCACTAATTCTTACATATAAGGCATGAGATAGGAGGAGAACCTTGGTATGCTTTGCAGAAGATGGAGGAGGACCCATCTAAACACTGGGTACTGAGAGTAAAACAACAGTAGATTTTAAAATAAGACAACAGACAAAATCCAAAGCTGTGGAGGAGAAGAAAAGATAAAACAAATGGCATAAAAAGGGGAAAGGAAATGATCTACAGGTGAAGATGACATTAGATTTTATTTCCTTAACTGTGGTAGATAGTTGGACATGAAACCAATATCAGATGTATCTGCAAAAATTGTGCTCTTTTGAATGGAGTGGAACTGGATTTAAATTAAAATCTTTCTTTAAAAAAATCATCAGGCAAGCAATTTCTTTGAAGTAAGAAATTACTGCATAGCTACACTTATGAAACAAACCTATGACAATACTAAACAAGACAAAATCTCAACTGTATTTGAGAAATAATGTCCAGAAGCATATAGATTTAGCTCTGCTCAGCACAGAATCCAGTGAGTATCATCAACCTTGCAACATCTTGGCGAATTTTGTATTTTTCTGAACACCACTTCTATCAACTTCAGCTATTTTAGAGAGAAATGGACTGCCACGTTCCCAAAATGCAGGTGTAACACTATTTTGGCCAGATTTGATAAGAGACTGGACTTAGCACTGGTTTCATCTGCCTGACCTAAGATAACACATGTTTTCGCCTGTGAATTTCATAAACTCTTTGAAGTTTCATTTTTCCATTCTAAGGTTCAAACGGTGGCAATACGAAGACAGAGGAAGCAGAAAAAAACTGGATAGGAATGAAAAGCACTTTGGACTGTAAAGCCAGCAAGTGTAAGAATTGTATTTGGCTTTGTGAGAGCATTGCCAATACTAACAAACCATTTGCTGTCTGCTGCTGCATACCAGCACAAGCTTGCATTAATACTTGATGCATGCAAAGTGGACAAATTTTGAAGTGCCCCATGTACTTGCTTTTAAGTTAATTTTGCACCAACTCTTGAACGTCCCAATTTAAAAAAATAAAGGCGTCAGAAACAAAGCTAAACAGGGTTTATCACCTCATAAAGTTAATCAAAACAGCAAAGACTTTATTTAAAATGTCTATCTAGATCTCCCTGACAGCTCAACTCAAACTGAAAACTTAGGCACGACTTGAATCCCTTCTTCAGTTTCATGTCACCTGAAAACAGAAGTTTAATATCAGTATTTTCACCATCCCAAGTTAACGATCACCCCAAGCAGTAGTAAGAACCAGCAATCATTAGGCCATAAGCAAAGCCAACTCCATAACCAGAAAAAAAAAAAAAAAAATTATTTTTTCAAGCTCTCTTCTTTGCTCCTAAAATGTGACTGCAGCAGCTTCAGGGACATCCTGCATGATCCATTCTCACTGCTTGCTCCTGTAAGAAATATGTTCTCTGCACTCAGCAATTACAGCTTATCTTTGTCAGGCAAAAAGAGCCTCTTTCTACAGTTTGCATGGCTTTTGGAGATCGAGGTCTTTTTTGTTTTGTTTTTAACTTGTACGATGAAACCTACCTGTTCTCCTGTTATGTTTTATTACTCCCCTGGCATTTGTTTAAAATTATGTATAAAGTAGGCAGCTGCACAGAGAATGATTAGTACAGCATGTGCCACAGCAAGCAATATTATATATATTTTATTGCTTATGAAGTCAGAGTACTGGAACCAGCCAAATCTGTTACTTTGGTCTGAAAGCACATTTTTCCTTTCCTGCTTGCAACAGGATAATTAATAACTGGGAGAAATAACGGAGAAGATAAACATGGTGCTAGGTAAGCACTCCTTATCGCACAACCTTATGTTCAGACCAAGGGTTTATGTTTGGGACGTCTCCCTACAAGAGAGTAATAAAGTTTGCACCTTGCATGTGTCACAAGGACACTTGCCACACCATCTGCTCCGCCATCATCCCAAATTACTCACTACCTGTGCCAGTGTACTCATCCCACTAAAAAGTCTGTACCTTTCCCTGAAGCTCTGCAAGTGAAAAATTAAATCTAACGCTTCCCCATTTGTTCAGAGTGGCTGATGAAAGCTCATCAATGAATATTTGGGCAAAAAGGCTCTCTACAATTGCAGTACAGTCATAAAGCCAAAGCACAATGACCAACGAATGTTTCCATGTAGCAACTGGCTTTACACAGCTTCCTACTTGGTAAATAGTGAGAGGAAATACTGAAAAAAATACTTGTTTTCCCTTATTTATTTCTACACTGGGTGAAGCAAGACAAAAGGAAGTTTAGGCAGTGAACTGATTTCAGGCCTCATCCTCTGTGAACGACTTGGCCTGCAATGTTATAGGGCTTTTAATCTCACATACCTCACGGACCCTATTACCATCACCATCATAATGAAACCAGACTTCGCTTACTTCCCGTTCCCCCAGCCTGACTCTGGCTGGGCACAGAGAAATGAGAACATCACTCACACAGAGCTCACTGAAGAAGGCCACCCATCATTTCACCTGCTTGGCTTCACCTCCCCATACCAAATGGTGTCACCTTAAGGTGCTCCTACCAAATGGGCAGATCAAGCAGCAGTATAACCCAAACCATAAGGATCAGAAGACATTCAGCTCACCTTGTTCACGGGAAAGGCAGAAAACAATCCCCAGGTGTTTCTATAATTCCTGTTGCTCTCAGCACAATTAGATTTTATTGAACTGTAATCCTAGATAAGTGCATTGAATCTTACAGCTGAAGTCAATTACACTGCGTTAAATAGCCTTCCTGATTTGCAAAATGAAGATCACTTCTGTATAAAACTAAATTAGCTCAATAACTCATTATTTGTAGCTTGGGTGAGGGGTTGAAACAGCAGTGGACAACTAAGCAGTTGCTGCATTCTTAGGCACTAGTCCTTTAGAACTGCAGGAAGACAGAATTTCACCAGCTGGGAAAAAGGACAAGCACTGTAGTAGAGAGAGGACGTCTAGTGTGGACAGCACTACATCTTAAACAATCCCTGTTTTCTCATGGCAAGGGACTCTGAGCTGACCAGCCTTGGAAGGAACGAGACGTTGCTTTTCATGTACTGAGGTCTCACGCTTAAAAGTTTAACTACCTACCCAAAGGAGATAAAAGGGCACATCAAAAGGCGTGTGACTTGTCATTTCTGATTCCTTACTCAGAATTAGCATCAGCACAGAGTATATAAAACCCCCTTAAATTATTATTTTTGCTTATCAGGGATTGAATGCAGGAGCAGAGGGGGCTGAAGGCCAATGGTGGTGGATGGGCTATGTGGGCATCCTTAGCAGACACACTGTGCCAGTGCACACCTTGACAGGAGTCCCTGAGTGTGACATTCCACTGCCTCGCAGCACCTTCCCCTGCTAGGGTCACTTTTGGTACCCTGCAACCAGCCTCAAGCACTCTTCGGTTTCTTTCTTCAAACAACCATATTTACATGTTAGGAGATCTCCATGTAAGCTGGGAGATGACAGAAGCTGTGTTTCTGATCCCACTGGGTTGTGCCGGGCGTGCATATTGAGCAGACAGGAGTGATTCAAAGCCATAAGCAGACAGACTGAGAGGAGAAAGGTGAGAGACAGGGAATATTCCAAATGCCTGCTGCTGCACCGGGGCAGCCAAACTCCACAAAAAAAAAATAGGCCTGAAAGACTTGGAAAGAAAAAACATCAACCCTTTTGAGATCTGGAAATCATTTCCTTTACTCATTTAACATAAAAATGCAAGCAGCATGGGTGACTATCCCCTGTGAGGAAGCACACCCCTTTTGCTCTGGTCTCCTAGTTGGCACTTCCCATCGCAACATCCACGTCTTTCAGCAACATCAGTAGGCTTTGTCCTCACAATGAACGTGAGGAAGATGATCTTCACTGTACAAATGAGGAAGTCAGTCATGGGGCAGATGAAGGAGGTTGCCTGAGAACACACAGGAAACCTGTGACTGAGGCAGGGAACTGAATCCAGACCATGAGTTACAGTTGGGTGCCCAGTCCAAGCTGGGTGGCTGACAAATCACCTCTTCTAGGGCTTTGAAGGTGGGTTTTATAATGAACTCTTTTTTTTTTTTTTCTCATTTGTCTGGTCACTACATTTCATTACACTCACACTTCTGCTTTGTGAAAGTTTTTTGATCCTGCTGTTTTTCTGTTTTGGCTTAAAAAAACAACACAACTGAGTATCAAACGGAATTTCCCCTTCACAGTTTGGTCTGCTCTCCTACCAATATCACCCTCTCCCTAGTGCTCAGTGTCCCCTCTCTAGCACTCAGTGTTGTGTCCTTTGTGCACCTTGTGCTCATGACTGTGGCTTCCTCCAAAGCCAACAGTGATATTTAGGAGTAGATGTCTTATTTGTAACTTCACAGAGTTACAGCAACTGCACATGCGAACAAGCAGCGCTGTAAGGCAGCAGAACAGATCTGGTGGGAAAACCAGAGAAAAGAGATGCACAAAAAAGGTAAGTTCCAAAGTGAACGTTCTGACGCTGCTATGCATCATGTCGACACAAGCAATCATCTGAAGAACAGCTACCAGTAAGCCACAGTGTCAGACAGCCTAGGATGTTTTACTGGCTCGGCTAATGAATCATGGGGAAAATGTGAGCCATGTGCTCACTGCCAGGGTAGTCGTCACGGTGGGTGAAAACAATGTCTCTTTCACTATCATCATGACCTGTGGTTTAATTGATATTCTAAATTTTTTTAGGATTTTTCTGTGTAAAGCACATAGTATGCACTCTAAGACAAAATTCTTTGGTATTATACTATTTGCAAGGAGGTGCAACAAGTCAAAGCACTATTTCACTAAATAATTCACACTGGCTGAATCCTTCACAGAATGTCTCAAGATCTTGAAAAGGAAAAAATAACTAATTTTCCCATGTGTAATAACTCACACAGTGAGAAAGAAAAAGACTTCACATTTTTTTGTGAGAAAATGTTGCAAAACCACAAACTTTTAAAAGTGCACTATATGCTATTTTCATCTTATCTGGATGCAGTCCAAACTATCCACAGCTAACCAAGGTGCATCAGAAGACTGTAATCATTTCACTCCCACCACAGGCTTTGTGTGCCCACTGTGCATCCAAGGCTCTCAAGCCCTACAAAATAACATAGGACTTCTATGCTTAAAGCAGCCAAGCAGCTGCAAAAATAACTCCGTAAAAATAGTGAATACTTGGTCCCACTCAGCAGCTGGAAAAACAATTACTGACTGAAAAATTCAGTGTTTGATATTACTTAATATTTGGGGAAAAACTATTTGTGAATCATAATTAACATTTATTTAACTATTTAAAAGCATGCATCTACTGTTTGAGGCTTCACAGAGGACAAATATGTGGCCTTCTGGCATCATTAAACAGACTAATACAGTTAAGCTGGAAGGACATGGGGCAGAAAACCACACTGGAATAGTCAATCCTTCAAGGAACTGGTGTAACTGAGACTGCCTCAGCAGCATGCACGCTGCAACATCAGGTTTGAACCAAATCAGTATCAACTGCCCTGGGGTAAATTAAAATTAATGCACAGCTCTAGCTCGTGGTGCCAGAGCAATGCAAACATCACCACATAAACTGGATGAAAATCCATTACTAACAGTGAGAGAGAAACTGTTTCCCTTGAAACAGCCTCAGGAGTTTATGGGCAACTCTATGGTTACATCAGCCCAGGGCCAAGTGACAGCAGGGATTCACGTGCAGCAGAGCCCTGCGAGAAAGGACCACAAGTCCCCATTGCCTCCAGAGGAGCCAGGGTCCTGCTTCCCACACTGAAAGTGTGGCCAACAGGGATAAGGCAGCAATCATCCACCTGTACTCTGCACTGGTGAAGCCACACCTCAAATCCTGTATTCAGGTTTGGGGCCCGCACTACGAGAAGGACACCGAGGTGCTGGAGCATGTCCAGAGAAGAGCAATGAAACTGGTGAGGGGTGTGGAGCACAAGACTGATGAGGGGCAGCTGAGGGAGCTGGGTTTGTTTAGCCTGGAGAAAAGAAGGCTCAGGGAGGACCTTACTGCTTTCTACAACTGCCTGAAAGGAGGCTGTAGCCAGGTGGGGGTTGATCTCTCAAGTGACAAGATCAGAGAGAACATAAAAATACACAGATATATATTTTATACCTAGTATAGGTACAGAAAATGTCACCTGGGGGGAATATTCTGCAAGTTGCTGAGAGGAATGTGAGCAGTCTGTATAACAAATATGTTTAACTAAATGATTTGAACTCTAAGACACCAACTCTCCCACCACTGTTCTCTCAAGCAACCATGTTATCAGAGGCCATTTCAAGAGAAATGCATTTATGTCATAAATACTTCTCATAACATATCATAACCTGCAGCACGAGGAAAATGAAGGCAATATAAGAAAAAATAAAAGTTACAAAATTTTAGGTCACTAACATCCCTGAATGGATAATGCTTTCAAAATGAACTGTATAAATAGCATAATAAGAACTTTTGTGTACGTCTCGAAGTTCTCTAGGATGATGTTATTCATTCTAAATGCAAACAATTCTCAATGCCATATACAATGCAATTGGCTTGTGACATGAAATAGGGCTCTTTTCACTGAGACTCACACATCACTAGGATGATCTCAAAAATCGTTGTGGGTCCCTTTCAACTCAGGATATTCCATGATTCCATGATCACAGAAACAGATGCAGCTGACCAAATTCACCTCTATTCACAGCCTACTGAGGTTCCCTAGCTATACTCCCTGCATGGCCAAAGGGACAAAGCAGTGCTCTTTCTGGATCAGACAGGGCAAGGATGGATCATTTCATGGATCATTTCAAACTGAGTTAGGCAGATCACAGTTTATGAAAACCTCCACAAAGCATTTCCTCTAGCAGGGCTACACCAGCATAGCTAAAATGTTGAAGGGCAGGCTGGAATGAACACTCGAAAAACATGCATGTCATAGAGTTAATGACAAAACACATCACTATAGACGTGATTAAATTTCTTTCTAGACTTTTATGTAGCTGCCTGCTCTCAGATGTGTTTACGTATGGGGAGTTCTAGAGCAAGACAGCAAAAAGCCTTGAAAGGGTTTTAGTTTTATGCTATACACAGATATGGGGGTGCTCCAGCTCCCATATGCATTGCTAGTGTCTCACTACATGTTAGAATGAAACTGTGAAACTATAAGAAACAACCAAAGTATCTCAAAACCACCCCAAAACTGAAGAAACCATCTGATGATGTTTTTGCAAAAGCACTTACTTACAACACAGTCCTGGAAGTGATTTCCAAGCAATCCAAATGCTGCTCTAGACAGTTTACTGGATGGTATGGCTCAGCTCTTTCATACAGGCAGCACTTACAGTTGTATCTAGAAAAGGAAATATAACCAAAATTCCTTATGAGCAAATACACAAATAAAGTCATCTTTCTCTTTAAAACTATGACCAGGTTAAAACTAGCTTTAGCAGGTCTCAAGAGTTCTCCTGCCAAGCTTCACATGTGCAGCCTGCTCACAGAACAAGCCCCAAGCTGCAGCCAAAGCCATCCTACAGTGTGTAAGCCAAGAGCAACTGTGCTGGAGGAAAAAACCTTGCATGAGCGCATCAAAGTGGCAAACAAACGTGCCCAGCTGTTTTTTTAATCTAGTTCTACTTAAAACATTTGCAGGAAATGCAAGATGAATTAGTGCCAAAAAAAATGTAGGTGATTTCAATAAGGCCAGGAATTCCAGGCACCAACTTCTATTTTCTCTCTCTTGAGTGGGTGTTCACTTGTAAATTGTAGACATGTTAGCAATTCAAAGACTGAGCCAATTAACATTCAACTTAACAGTCATTGTTAGGTTGGGAGGTTATTACTGCTTGTTCTGCTAAAGTGACAGGTTAAAATACGTTTGTATCTGAAAAGTTGTTTTCTACAATACATATTCCCTCTCTTTTTGCACCAAATAATTTTCTTCCATCATGTCAACTCCTATTGTATGAACCATCATTGCCACCACAGCAGCTGGGATAGGCAAGGAGAAACAGCAAGAGGAGAGGTGAGGAGGAGAGACCACTTACCCCCACCATTTCTCTTTGGGCTGCCATATTTAATTTTTTTCCAGTCATTTGACGTGGTTGATTTGAGACTTCTCAGCAAAAGAGCATACTTGCATCTGCAAGATGTTCTGCTTTTAAGGCAAGCAAACAAAGGCAAAACCCAAGAGCAAAGAGAGGGCTCTACTTCACCAAATCATGAGCCTGAGAAAGCTGCTTGCTATCAGGCATTGCTTGGGGCAAAGAATAGAAAGTTGTGATTTCCCAGCCCTGCAGGTGATTATTATTAATGGAAAAAAATAAGGTTTCAAGGTTGAGGTGACACACCACCACATGCTGAATTTTTGCAGACTCAGATCCATTTTGTACTAGTAAACGAGCTTGCATCCTTCCCTCTGTTTTTTGGTTTTTTTTTTGTTTTTTTTTTTTTTTTTTTTAGGGTAGCGCACAAGCTGCTGACAACTCACACTGTACTAGGAGCTGTTCACACTGCACAAAGTGTTTACCACTCACAAGTGATGCTAAAAATTAATTTACAGTACCGCTACAGCAAGCTTTGACAAATTGTCATGTGTTGACACAGTCATAAGTTGTTGGTTAAAAAAAGTAACACTTCCCTCTTCTGCCACTTCATGTTTGAGACCAGAGATGGGCACATTATGCAAAGTTTGAGGGTTTGTAAGCTTCACAAATGTTTGGGCTTCACAAAACAAGCTTGGTTGTGAAAGTTTTATCTCTTACAGTTAGGCATGTGTTTATTGCCAAAGAGACTCTAGCAAGAAAAAAATCCTTTCCCATCTCCCAAGATCTGTGTGTTGTGCAAAACTAGAAGAAAAGGCTGTAAAATAAATAACCTTGCAGTATACTTGTTCTAGATAAGATCACAGCAGTGACAAGTAGCCTGTATCAATTCCTTAGAGCTACAGACACCACCCTCCTGCTGTAGAAAGGGAGGAAAAAAAATATAGCTAAAAGAGTTTTAATTGTTCTCAGCTGCCACATGATGTTATCTTAAGTGAACGCATTTATTTCTCGATTGTCATATGTAGCTCTATATGGAAAAGAAAGAACTCTGGCAGTGGCATTCATCAGCCAAGGTCCAAATTGATTTCTGTATACTCAAGAAAGCAGGTGTTAGTCACCACTCATGCCCACCAGTGGCAGTTCTTAAATTTCAACTCCTTGTCTTCTTCCTCAGGGCAGGACAAATAATCTGTACAATTTATGCTCTGGAATGGGTAATGGACACAAAGTTGTTGCCAGCAGACCTGAGCAGTGTTTCGGTGGTGATGCAGACTTGAAACATTAACCCCAAACAAAGCCATGCAAAATGAGCACTCACAGCACCTGCCAAATGGGCTTCACAAGGAGCCCTTAAAAGCCACTGCTTCACGTTGTGCACCAGTGACCTGGACATCCAGTGCTTCAGTAGCTTTCCCTAAGATCACCAAATCTCAGAGCACAGACCACACAAGAACACAGAGTAAATTCAGTCAGGAAATTAGCTTGGCAGTACCAGGAATTAATTTTCTCTTTTTTCCCCCCCTTAACATTTGTACAAAATAGAGACGCTTTGAGTGGCTCCAAAGTCCCAAGGAGAGGCAACATTTTACCTTTGTAGAACCTGCCCTATGCCTGCATCAGTGCAAGAATGACCCACCTAATTTCTCTACAAAATTCACATGTTACTTCAACCAAAAAGAGCTGCTGCAAAACATTGAGAGATGAAATTTCATACAGACTATTCACTTGCTTTCCCTTCACACACCCTGTATAGAATTTCTTCACCATCTGAGATGTTACTCTGATAGATGACATAGTCTCAGACAGTTCTAAGGAAAGCAAAGGACATTTACATTGTTGTAGTCAGGATGGACATTGCCTCGTGCTGTTGACTGAAATGAAATCATCCATGCTTAATCAGCGTAGATCACCGTACATTGAGAAAAGCACTAAAGTGGCAACTCCTCCCCTCCTCCCCCAAGTAACAAAATTTATAAATATTTGCAGTGAATTGCATTAAATACATTATTTCACTGGATTCAGTCCAAGAGTCAACAGGGTCGAAATAAAGATGATTCAACTATTAAGTCAAAAAACTTCAGCTAACAAGTTACCTAGAAGGTAAAAACAATTCTCTTCCACATTGGAAGAAAACTAGTAAAATCTTAAGTTTTACTTTAAGTTATCTCAACTGCAAAAGTATGATTTCTCCTGTACCTTTTTACTTTGCTGTATAGAAAGGAACAAGCAAATTCCCTGAGTTCTTACTTTGGGATGGAAAAAGCCACTAATTTAATTAAGAATACTATGAGGGAAAAGGTGGGACCTGGGTTTTTCTGAAGCATTTTTTGTTTGGTTTTGTTTGTTTGTTTCAGGGATCCAATTTGTGAGTGTGAAAAAAACACCCCTAAGCAGAAGAGCCATTCTTGCCAAGGCTCTTCTGTGAGTTTGAGCTTGCTCTACTCAACACAGGGCCAGCACAGGAAGGTTCAGCATTGGGGAAATGCAGACCCAGGATCTCCCATGATCTCTCTGAATCACCCCTCGCTGCCCTGCCCGCCAGTTTCATCATGGGGAGGATGGCAGAGTCTTGGCTGATCCTGCAGCCACACTCCCTCAAAACTGCTATGTGCAGGGCATCAGAAAAAAGCCATAAAGATGACATTAATCCCAACTAGCCATTACCAAGATCTCAAAAGCAAAAGGGAACATATGAAGGCGTCCTGCTCCTTGATGATGCATGCACACAGCTGGAGGGGTAAATTCATGTATTGAATATATATATACCCAATATTCACTGCTAGTCACTGCTTGTATAGGATGCAGACTGTGAAACAATCTCCCCTGGCTAGAAATTAAAAAGAAAATGAGGATTTCCATGGGAACTGCTTTTCCAACAAGTGAGACAGGACACTAGCCCAAAGGCAACTGACACCAGTGACTGCCTACACCACGGGCAATCTTCTGTCTCTGTTCTACGCCTGTCTTCACTTCACTGCAAAGGTCACCATGTCACCTCTGCTACACAGAGCTCTGCCACCCACGAGCAACAGGGAAGCAGCTTAACTGGCCAACCTGGCAGGACCTCCTATGAGCACTTGGGGGTGGGAGGAAACCTCCCAGCTCTCCACTTGTGTGTGTGGGCACTTTAAAAGTGCTTCCAGTTCTTAAAACCTTAAGAGGTGCTCAAATTGCATTGAACTAAAATTTCAGCACTGGAATATTGGAGGTCTTTAGAAGATGTGCAGATATGGTGTTTAGGGACAGGGTTTTGCATTGAACTTGGCAGTGGTTACAGGTTGGACTCCATGATCTTAGAAGACTGAAGATGCTGTTTCCTTCCTGACTCTATCTCCAGTGCAGGAGAGAGCAAAGGGAAGCATTACGTCTGCAAGCAGGAAACAGCAGGGAAAAGCATTAGATCTCTGCGTTCACCTGGAGCACACCTTGCACTTCCCGCCCTTTCAAGTAGAGGAAACTTGGTGGCCCTGTGGAGAGTGCAATGACTTGAAAGCCAGCACCTGTGTCATGCAAAGACCTCTCAGGAGGCAGACTGGGAACTTCCTGCCTCGCCCCCCCAGGTGTACTCACACACGTGTACATGGGCATTCTCCTTTGCCTTTTTTTAAACTGTATACACTAGTATATTTTTCACTACTTTCTTAGCATGACATCCACTGCATGGTATGTAACAACGCCAACATTATCTATAGCACAGAAATATGTAACTCATTGTAAGAGGACTTTCTTCTTCCTCAGCTTCCCCTAGCCAGTTTTGTTATATAAATCAATCTGACCTCTTGCTTGATTTGGATCTATTCAGACTAAACCTTTACTAAAGCCAGAAGCATTTTGTTTTTAACAAATATATTCCCAATCTCCTAAATCAAATCCCTACTTCTAGGTGAGATAATGTCATCCTACTTCTACTGTTCTGTACTACTTCTAAGCAAATTAACTTAAAAATTAATTTAAATGGCAATGTACAGACAAAGGCGCTGAAGGTTTATCTATCACGTGGCAAAAATCATTCTTTGTACACCATCTGTATAGATATCCATAGGATCCTCTGGATATTTTTGAGCCACCTCAGGTGAGAAAGGTAACTAGGTAATGAAGAAAATCATGTCAAGTTTTATGAGATCTTTTAGTAAAATGGCTTCAATTGAGCCATATTGGCTAATACAGTCTGAAATCTTCCTCTGTGTATTCACAGCAGAATCTTGTCTGTGCAACCTGGTTACAAGTGAGGAAAAGAAGGCAGCTGAAAACCTTGTGTGACCTTTTGATCCACAAAGATTGCCACAGGAGAAATCACTGCCGGAAAGGTAAAAGTCAAAGTAGTTAACTAACTAGTGTACATTCTACCTTTAATACCTGCTGAAAGTGACAACTCAATGAAAGATGAACATATTCCCATGTCTTCTGAAACAATTATTCTTTATGGGGTATTCAAGGAGGCACAACCCCATTTATATACAGTTTGCTACTTCACCCAAAATTACAAAAGCATCCCAGTTTCAGGAGTTCCTGGGCTGCAGTGAAGACATGTTCAAAGTTCTGTCTCTTCAGCAATGTGGACGCCAACACTGGCAACGTAAACATTGAAGAGGCACATGGGTATATGCAAAAATTTCATTCAGCACAAAGAAAAGCAAAACTAGGACAGAAGGATCCTAAATTAATCCAGTTCCTGTTTTCCCACTGACTTCCCCCACCACTGGAAAGACTTTGGTTTGGATTTTAGTCAAGTCTGGTTTACAGTGCCCAACTTTGTGTGTCATAAAAAACCACCGACCCTGCTGGAACGCCTTACTCATTACATAGCCCTGCAAAAATTATTAGCTAGGATACAAGGCATTTCCCTTTGGGGACCAGAAAGGGTGAAGAAAGGGTATGGAGAGTGACAGCTTGTGGTTTCTAATGCAGCAGTGAAAAAAAAAAAAATAAGCAAGAGGAATACAGGATATAATGTGTTTACATTTGTCAAAACAAGTTTCCTGGAGACATGGAGGGTCCACGCTGCTGAGCTGTCACTTCTGCTTGAAACTGCTGCCTCATGCTATCGGGAGGTCAGTCACTGACCTACTTTCTGATAGGACTGAATTAATTTGCTACTTCTGTACACAAACCTTTTTTATTTTTTTTAAAGGAATACTTAATCCCAGAAAAAGCTGCCTTTTATCCAACCTGGAGCTTCAACTGGTGCTGTGCAAGGCTATTACATACCCTGGCATGGGGCCCAGTGTGCTTGGGCTGCTTATTCTTTTGGAAAAATCCGTATAGAGTATTTTTAATGAGTTGACGCTGCAAATAAAGTCTTTCCTTTTTGAACTCCTACACTACACTAATACCAGAGATTTAACCCACTACACACAATAAGGGAGGCCAGCACTCAAATAGGCTGTGCTTTGTCTAGCCTGCTCCTGAAATAGATGCCTACCACTACAGGATTAGCTCCCCAAATAGACAGATGTATGGCACAATACATTCACAGGATTAAAACATAAAGTTATTAATAGAAAACAAAATGAGTAGGTGAAACTTATAAACTAAACACCTACCAATCCAATCATTCCCTGCACAGAGCCAGCTAACTAGTGCTCACCAGGAGATGCTGGTATGCTAGGAGTCCTTAGACTAAAAAGCATTCTTCTCAGAAAGTGAACGGGCAGAAGTAGTAGCAAAAGACATGCCACCTACTTCCCCACTTTGCTTAGTGACTGCCTACATGTACATAATGTGCTCAAACTCTTTCATTAAAATAAATCCACAGTGAAGGGTTTCACAGATCTTTCAAACATGTGGGCCACCAAAATACTAGAAGTCAGCTCTTGAAATCATCCTTAACAATGCCATACATTGAAAGCTTCATTGCTTGGGTGGACTCCTCTTCCCAGGTCTCTTGTGGGCGGCAGCACTGCTGTTTGGAAATGGGACATCTGTGTACCAATCCCTGAAAGCAGGGCCATTCTGCATTAAGGCTCTGGACTAACATTTGGAAGGCAAGACCTCTTCAGCAACTTGGTCTCATACACTCACCTCACCCTCCATCTGCTACGCAAAGATAAGGATCTTCTCCAAGTGCTTGGCTTGCTTAGTACCAAAACATCGTGGGTGAGACTCACACTTTCCTTTGCATTTCCCCAGGGTCCAATCTAATAATAGAGGAGGTAGTACTGACTACCGTAATACAATACGACTATCAGTATCACAACAGATTTATGATCTCTTGTTCCTGGACTTGATTGGGTTCATGTTGCCAAAGATAGCTATGCCAAACCTAGCACTTGCAACTGCAAATGCATTCTTGTCAACCTTTTTAGCTTTCATCTGTGCATATTTACAAGCCCTGAATCTGAAGTTCAAATAAATCCAGTAATTCACTCAAACCCACCAGGATTTGAAAACATTAGGGAAGTGTCAAGATGTCATTGAGCTTGTTCTGCAGAAAAGAGTGCTTTATCGTTTCAGAAAGAAATAGACAAGGGAGCTATTTAACGAGATGGTGGCATATTGAAACATGGATAGATAAGTAATTAATAGCTACCTTCTCTAAGTGAAAACTTTTCTGAGTGAAAAATCAGCTTATATGAAAAACTACAAGTCGACTGTTGCCATTTTTGGATGGATAAGAACTGTCATGCATGTTAGCATCTCTATTACCATGAAGGATTTTACTCCTTTAAGCAATTCACAAAGACTTTCACATAGAACAGCATGTGGGAAGCAAGGAACTAACAGAAGGAGACACCAAAGAAATGCTGATATTCGCAACTAGAATTCTAATGAAAAATGTTATCAGGAATACATGCGAACAGGAGAGAACTTCTGCCATAAGAAGCTGAAGCTTTAGGATCAAGAGTAACTACACTGTTGTGTAGGTGCTATCATTAGCATACAAAATATTGGCCAAATAATCTCTTTATGTTGCTAGCTCAAAACATTTTATTCTTTTGAAAGTCCATTGTTCAAGCTGCAGATCACCTAATTAAGAATTCTCTTAACCCTGATGTTCACGTTTCTTTAGCAAATTTCTATACAGCTTCAAGTGGAACATATGGCACCTTAAAGTAAACAAAACAGGAGAGGGGAAAAATAGTCATGCTTCAAGAAATAGGAAGTATAAAACTATTAATTAAGCATTTAATTCCTTTTATCCCTCATGTCTATCTTCACAGGCTCTCTCGGCAATCAACCAATTTTGGGATTCACTGCTGTCATGCCAATCGTGGCAGTACTTCAGCTAAAAAGGCACTGTCAAACATAATGAAGTTTCCCTTCAGCTTGCTCCCACACTGGTGCTGCATACAGCACACATGCTGCCTGGCGAGGGAAGCTGGGGGTAAGCCTTGATCTGCCCTACTTCCAAGAACTGCAGACCCATCCCTAGGTGGCAATGGCACAACTGAATCACACCAGTGGTCCAGACTATGTGCTATAGAAACCACCTCACACCCTCCTATACAACATACAAATAGCACCTAGTGGTGCATTTTTGTCCAGCTTAGTGGTGGACTTGGCAATGTTGAGTTAAAAGTTGGACTCAATGATCTTAAAGGTCTTTTCCAACCTAAACAATTCTGTGACTCTTTTCCAACCTTCACATGCCTTGGACTGAGGCATACTATAAACATGAAAAAATTTCCCAGCATTCCACTGTTACAGCTCAACCTCTCACTTGAATCCACAGAGATCCTCCCCTGTACTTCACCCAGTGATGCTGCACATAGGGCACAAGGAAAAACATGACAGAGAGATTCTCCATTGTGAAGGAGAATATACATCTATCTCTCTGTTTCTAACAGTCTGTTTTCACAGTGGTCCTGTGTTCCTGTGGGAACCGGTGGTGGCAGAGATCAAACTGTAGGTCAGGACGTATAAGGCTTTGAAATATATAAGGACAGTCACTGACAATGAGCTGTGCATTTGAATCTGCTGAGTCGGGAAAAGAAGACACTACTGATGTCCTAACTATAAACTGCATTTAAAACACACGTTTTGCTGCCTCGCCTGAATCATCCTTGCTTTATATCCCTAATATGCTCTGGCTTGGCAGCTGATGCTCCCAAGCAGCTTGTGGCAGTGGCCATCTGAAGCCAGTGACCAGGCTACTGGCTCCTGGGGCAGGGACTGTCACCCTGCTGTCACCCAGCACACAGCGCAGCAGGGCCCTGACTCACTCAGCCTCTGTGCATCACTGCAGCATAAATGAGGATAACCTAAATGCCAAGGGAGGGCAGAGCCTCACCCTGCAATAACAGCATGCCTTACAGCAAACACCTTGTATCCCAGTGCTTGAAATAGAAATTTCTGAGACAAAAACTTCACAATGTGGAAGCCTGTATTAAAAAAATCACCAAGCTGCACCATTTGGCATCTTGTATTCCAACCCTTGTGAGAAGTCCAAATAGCTCAAATACAAATCTGTAGTACTGCTCCCTGAATAACAGCTATTTTAAACCAATTTTGGCAGACATTAAAGTCATAAACAGGATGCCAGCAATATGGTTCCTTGAGTCCTTCTCCTAGATCCATCCAGCCAGCAGTGGTGATGGGACACCCTCCTGCTTTGCTAAAGAAGCTCTGACACCTTTACCTTCCTTTCAGCCTAAGTGTGCTGGGTTCCTGCAGCAAGGAGAGCTTGCCTTCACTGCTCCAAGGACAGAGGAATATCACCAGTAAAAATCAGAATCTTCCAAGTTTCAAAAGTTCCCTTTCCATAAAACAAGCCTTAAAAAGAGAATAGACAATGAGCTGCACAACATTTTTTACAGGCACTCATTTGAGATGACCCATGTAATCAATTCACTTGACTACTTCACGTTTCCTAAGTTATAGCAATAAGCAGTATAAAAGCTTTTACAATCATGCACAATCATGTCCCGTTTTTGCTTCATGTATATAAGTGCCTAGTGTAGTTTGTCATTTATCAGCAAAAATTAATATCCCCACACAAATACATGGATTGTAATATCAATTTACAGATACCTGAACATCAAACACTTGCTGATCCTGGTCACTTGCCTGCTCATATTTGCATTCCCCAGCAGCCTCATCTGAAGTCTCTCAGTGTTCACCAGCTTTCTGAGCACCAGAAGTGTGGCTGGTACACAACTTGCCATTTAGCAGTTTCCTTTCTCTGGATCTCCAGGCTACACAAAGCTCCCATCCCAGACTCTTATCTGGGATTTCATGATGGGGGGTAAGATTATGCTTTGTGACCCCACAGCACAAGTTACGGTGCATTAAACTATATATAACAAAATGTAAGTAAAATGAGGAAAGGTCTACAATAAGTAAATCCCACTTTTTCAATGCACACCACAAGAACACACATATCCACAAAAGGAATTAGGTACTATCTCCCTGTTGGATGGAGGGAAGTGAGAGGTCAAGCCAGAAAACCTGAGAGGTAAAAGCAGAGTTATTTAAAATAGTGATGGCACTGCAGAAAGGATTTTTTTTTTTTCCTCAACTGCAGCAAGGCCTGTAGGGACAGGGGGAATCAGAGGGGGTGGGAAGGGATAATGCTCAAACAGCAGTGCTGGCAGAGCATCAGGTCAATCAAAGGAGGTCATGTTGTTCCAGCAGAAAACCCTGCTGGAATTATCCTACTGGGCAAGAATGATCGTACTCACAGAAAGACTGCAACACACAGTCTTGGCCAAACTAAGTAACCCAGGGCTCCAGCTATGGAAAAACAAATCCCAGGAAGCAAGGCCATTCCTAACAAACTGGACACAGACAGACTGCAGCTGCTGAAACACATAACTGGAGTGACATAATATTAGAACATATTTTTATGCTTACTAAGACAACAACAAACTCAAGCCTGAAGCTGTATTTTGGGCACACTAGCTCAAACTATCTTTAGACAGGAAAAGTGTGTGTGTGTACAGATGTTCCAGCAGGCACAGAGACCAGAGAGCTGGAAAAAGCACTCACTTCCGAACCTCATAAAAATTGTCTGTTGCAAATAAGGGTGGGGATAAATACACCAGGCAGTGCCGAAACAAAATAAAATAAAAAAAATAAAAAAAAAAAAAAAAGCAGCCAAGAAGCCGGTAGTTGGTCAGGGACTGGTGAGGTTTAGAGGCTCCATGCCTTCCCCAGCTTTACTTCTCCCAACAGATGTTTCCAGGTGTTATCCCCTCCTGCAGTCACCCTGCTATGTTTTACTCCTCCTGCCATCCAGCAGCCATCTACTCTTTTCATCCAGCTATCTCACTTTCACAGCTGCTCTCTCGGAAGCACAATTGAAGCTATAAATTCATGTCTACACATCTGTAATAAAAACTGTTTTTGTAAAAGCTATTCTTCTTCCCTGTTGATGGTGACACAAATGATACAGAATCATTGGCAATTCAGGGGTCTCACTGCAGCTTTAATCACTGATCAAGACAGAGAGCAATACTCTGTCTCACTAAGGAAACAGTAATAACAAAACTTTTTGTGTATATATGTGCATATCTATATCTTGGAATTATTTCTACTTGTGAAGAACTGAAAGATACAAGAAATGGCCTCAAAGCTCTTTTTCCAATGAACAGCTATTATTTTTAAGTAACACATAATTATCACCTTGTTCCAGAAAACACATCTGCATGGCTTCTCCTTTGCCCTGTTGGAAGTAAGGAAATCCTTGGGGTCACAACTGAAGTAAGCAATGCTTTCAAGGTCTCTAAAGTGACTCAAGCAAGCCAATGGTACAAAAGACTCTGCTCACCTCCTAAGCTCCAAATCTTTCTTAATCTTCAGCCTGTGGCAGAGCAGAAACCCCAATGCTTTGGGCATGATACAGAAGGGACCATTCCTGCAGACAGTGCTTGTACAAGAAAACTGATTTGCATGGAGGCACATCTCATTTGGGTTCAATTTACCTTTATGGCTAATAAATCAGCCCTGGACAAGCACTGGGCTAACATTGCAGGTCAAATTTCAGGCATGAAGCCCAAGGAGAAAAAGCATAGCTTTGGGTGATGGAGACTGGCCACCAGCCTGCTGTTGGTAGGGTAATGGAGGAACCAAATAAAGAAACACAAAATTACACCAACAGGAGCAAAAAGAGATTGCAAAGAGACTGATTTAAAACAAGAAAGAGCTAGAGCAGGAAAGTTTCACAAACAGGGTCAGTGCTTGTGGAAGAAGCTGATATGGCATTTTTATAACAAGGTTGCTCAGCACTGGACCTGGAAGGGACTGCTCCACCCTGGTGACTGCCTCCAGGACAGGCTGGGACTCTCCTAAGCTCCTTGGCTCTATTTGTGACCAGCACAACAGGGCTCTGCTTGCAATGGTTGTGCCACGCCACTGCTACTACAGCGTGACAGCAGCTTCCCAGCATGTAAGGGGATGCCAAGGATTCCAGTGCTGCAGCAGTATTTGCCTCAATTTTTGTTAAGGTTACCATAGTTAGCCAAGCCACTATTGTTTTTATTGGAATTCACACATGCACACAGTACTTAAGAGAGAGAAGGCAGGGGGTGAACATAAAAGCTGGATCGAAAGTTCAGCTTCTTTCAACTTAATTTGTTAGTAGGTTCATCATCATTTTTTGACAGAATAATCTTTCCACAGTGATTTATTTTCACTGGAAATAAAGAGGAAACCAACAAATTGCTGGATAAAATTTGTGCTTTAAATAATAAAGCAATTAATGGATTTTAGCAAGAACACATTCTTCTCTCCAGAAATAAAATCCCTATTTCATCTCATCTAAATTGCTTGGTCAGCTTCAAATAAGCGCAATATAAATCTCCTTCCCACACTGCTGCTGTTATCTATGATAAAGGGAAGAGACAGAAGGTAATCCTGTGTTCCGTATTCACTGACACATCATTTTCATGCTGCACTACGTTGTAATTTATTTCTAATGGGATAAACCTCTTGCAGTCTTCCTGCATTGTTCAGCCACACACACATCCCCAACTGGTACCAAGATTGCAGGACTGGCAGGTGCAACACACAGGGACCCTGCTTGGTGGATTTAAGATGTCTGTGGCACATTTCAGCAAAGCTACAGCTGTGAAAATAAACAGAGAGACTGTATAATTAAGGTACTCTTTTATTCCTTCCCACCCACTGCCTCCTGCAAGCAAGGCAGTCAAAGAGTATGACACTTTTCAGTACTTCTTGTAATTTCCAACTAAACTTTTCATTTTTTATCTAATCATTTTGAAATGATGCAAAAAGACATGTGGAGCTGTGAGAGATTAAAGGGCATGGAAACCAGTTGAAAGTGAAAAGTCCTTACAGTCATAGCCACAGCAGAGGTATAGTTTCATACAAAGGAAAGTATCTTTGAAGCTCTCTCTCCTGTCCTCATCAAGAGGAATCCAAGAAGTAAGTTAACCAACGTATGACAATCAAGCTGGGACCATGAAGAGGTATGTTTTTGTTTACAATATTTTCATAGCATTTTGCAGAAGAAGATAAAACCTATGGCTCAAGGCTTATAAAAACTTTCTTCAAATTAAAAGTTTGAACTAAAGATACAGTTATTCCTGATGCAATCCTGAAATGGATAGGTGTGAACAGAAGGCTACCTATGATATTCCTGCAGAAATTAATGTATTTTAGAGAACATCCCCATTAATTTATACAACACTTTTCTCTGTCAAAATGTGCAAGACCACCACAGAAACTTCTGCCAGTAATAAACACTATTATAAAGCACCATGACTTAAAGAGACAAGAATCTGTTTTACCGTGCATTTCACACCCAGCTCTCCAGCTCTACTGATTGCTACAAATGACACCTTACAAAGTAAAATATTGTCTAATTAGCTGTCTATCTGGCTATTTCTATGGCCCAATAACTTCAGCTGTTTACAAAAGGATTAATTCCAAGTGATTCAGATGCCAGAAACTTGCAACTATGACAGTCAGCTCTCCAGATGCCCTCTATTGTCAACGCAAAGTGACAGTCCGTTCCACGGCACATGTCACACCGTTGCAGGTACCCACGTTGGAGGCAGTAATGAACCCCTTGCTGCCTAGGGAAGGGACCAAGAGCTCCACTGAGGCCACCTGCACACGGACAAACTCCAGCTCAAAGGGGCAGCAGGAGAGCTGGGTCTGGTCTCCTGGGTAAAGGTCACTCACAGCAGTGTTTCAGCTGCTTTGCCATCTCCAGCTGGACTGGGGTCCTCAGTGCACCCCAAGCCCCTGGGAAGGATGGTGACAGCAAAAGCCAGTCTGCAGAGAATGGGCAAAAGAAATACAATGCCAGGCACCAGCAGTGGGGCTGCAGCTGCTTTATATTGCTTCTTGTTGCAGATTATGAATGTTAGCTCTGGTTTACCAACAATTCATGCTTCAAAAATTTGATAAAATACCCCAAAGGCTAATTCCTCCTGAACTCCATCCCTGCTGCCACAATCTATTTGTATTATGGCTTTGTTCTGGGGATGTATGTGCAACCACTTATGCGAGGGGCCCAAATGACTTGATCCAGCCCAGCCCAGGCAGGCAGTGCTGCTCACGTCCACACTGGGTCACGGGCGGAGGGAAGCGATCCCAACGAGGCCGGCTGCTACTTTAGCAGGGATGCCAGCTGAGATCCTGCGACTGAAGCACCCTGCAGAAACTGTGAAGCAGCCTTGCCAGATGCTCCTGGGGCTTCACAAAGCACTGGCCAAGGAAGCCCTCGGGCAATCAGACCTGCTCCCACAGCAAGGCCCAAGCTCTGGCAGCATGCCTCTGCTGCATCTCAGCCTACCTAGAGGGTTTGCTGCCAGCCTGTATTCTGATGTCTGCTGATGTCAAGATTTCAAATACAGCAGATCCTGTGTTCATTTAGGTTTTACTCATCTGAAACTCCCTCTTAAATGCAATCCAGATGAGCTCCTTGGTGTGGATACTGGCAGCCCTTACTGTCTGCAGCCTCACTTGGCAGACTGTTTTCAAAAGGGAGCAGAATCATTTTAGATAGACTGCCTTTCACTGTGGTTGGAAAGGGGATCCTTGATCATGCTCCCAAGATCATACCCTGCTTTCTGAGCACCTCTGGAGAGAGATGATCTCTGGCAGCATAACTCACACCACTAGCTTAGGAAACCACTGTGAGCATCTTGTACTGCCCACCAGTTCTCAGAGGCAAGATGTACAGCTTAGCTCTCCCTGGCAATTAGGTGACTTTGTACTTTGTCACCTGGGTACAGACACAAAAAGATGGTATCATGTGAAGCGTGCAGGTGTGTCTGCACCTACTGCCATGGCTCACCCTGCTGCTGCAGAGGAGGCCAGCTGCATGGAACAGGGCAGGCTGAAGGCAAACCCTCAAGAGATGCTTGGTCCCAGATTTGTAGTGCCCAGGAGCCACAGCTATCCTGCAAGCCTACAGGGGAAGAATCAAAAGGGCTACACCTGGCTAGATACCATTTAGTCACGGTAAATGGTAATAAATGCCTTTGAGGCATGTGCAATCTGGGAGAAAGACATTGGGATTCTCACTCCAAACACGGCAGAAAGCTTTGGTTTGGGTGCTAGAACAGTCTCCCTAGGGACAGGGCTAGGATCTTCATGCCTCAACCTTTCAAAGCTAGGCTGAAAGAGAAATAGTAAGAGTTTGGTTGGTAAAGCATGAGGAGATGATAGAGTCAGTCTTTACTGCTTCAATTTTTAACTCTCTGAAAGATCAGCTTCTTATCTAATAGGCAGATGACAAGACCACTAGGAATAATCATTTGACAGCTGTTCCCCAGTGTAGACGTCAAAAGAAGCAGCAGAAGTGAGGCAGCACAACTGGCCTAGAAAGAGGGGTGCAAACTGCTTCAACCCTTTGAAGGGTGCTAAGATACAGTGATAAAAGCAAGAGGAATGAATAGGGTCTGGTAATTTTTCTAAGAAAGCAGGGTTTGCATACAGGAACCAGAATTATAATGAACAAATAACTGAAGAATCTATTTGAACTATTGATTAAAAATCGGCACGGGATGTTATTTTTGTCCTTATGTTCTACAAACTGGACTAAAATTGCGTAACCTAAACATTTTTTTTTTACTCTAGTAACTACCATCATCTAAAACACCGGCTGAACTAAACTCACAAAATTGTGTTAAGTATAACATACAAGCACTTAGCACATACAGTACAAAGCTAAGGGCTACCCTTCACCTCTGATGAAAATTTTTAGCTACACTTACCTCATGTTAGGCCATTTATAAATAAAGCTACAAGCAACTTCTTTATTTTCAGTGCAGTGTGTGAAACACATGGGTTTTTTCCATTTCCACAGAAACTTACTTCACCTACTAGCCCCGCAGGACAGCTTGTGAAACTAGAAAAAGTAGTGTACTGTCCACTGCTCCTAATTAAAATCTTACAGTGTTGTGGTCAGAGAGCTCTGGAGATCTGGTGAGGTCGCGTGATTTCCTTGAGGTCAGACAGCAAAAGCACACTAGACCAGAGATGACAGATTTCTTGGCTTGTCCATGCAATGCAGCCCTCCACAGCCTGAGCCAGGAATGCCGTCACTGGGAAGCTCTGGTTCCTCTCAGTAATGTAACTTTAAATAGTCCAGATCTTTAAAGGAGAAAATCCCACGTAAGCACACACTCACCCCCACCACTCCCCTGAGGTTACCAAGAGTAACTTTTTCCCCCAAAGCCTTCTTGCACCTGCAGGTGTTGCTCTGGGAGCCAATGTGGCTCCGAAGTCTGTGCCAGCCTTTAGCCACTCTGCAGTTTTTCTGTATTGCTGAGTGCCAGTAAATGTTCACACTCCAAGCAATATCTGGTCTGACCATTTGCATGTTCCTCCAGCTGCTTGAGAGCCCATCTGCTCAGACAGCATTGCTGGCTCCACTCACTGCACACGACCCAGTGTTTCCACTGCTTACCCTGGAGAACTTGGGGGACACACTGGTGAGGAAATGACAGATCTTTGCATTTGTGACACATTCACTCCATCTGTTACCTAGTATTTTCCCCAGGTATTTACCTCTGGAGGCATGAGACGTCTTTGCCTCTGGTGAGTTTCCAATACTCACATCCACATGTTAAGATGGAAATAACATCTGAGTGGAAGACTCCTAGTTTGGTCTTTACATTTGTATTTTCAATGACTAATTTTGTTTAAGTTGGTAAACGCAGCTGTTGCCTTGCCAGTTGGTGACATTTCCTTTTGGACTTCCCCCCTGGTTTATGTGTCTCTGCCAAGACATGTAAATTGACTCATTCCTTGTATTCCTTTGCCTTTTTTTACAATGCTTCAGTAGGAATTTGCAAAAGGTCTCTTAGATTTGTTTCCTTAAATAATTATTAGCCCTGTAATGCCAGACAGCCTTTTCTTACATGTTTTTTGAACTGTCACTTAAGCATCCCATGCTCAGGATGCTGGATCTAACTGATGTAACAGCTCACTACACTACATCCAGCTGTACTTTTTCTTATGGTGACTTGGCCACGTCACTGTCCACTCAATAGCAACATTAAAGTGGTGACAGAATGCATGCTGGTTTTACACCAGCATTATGCATGATGAACCATTCACACAGCTCTCTACTTGCTTCAATGGCTCGAGCTTGTCAGTGACTTTGCAGCCATTATAAATACATACTTTAAAATAATAGATTAGTCTCCCGACAAAGGTAATAAACATATTCTCACCAAGAGCTCCAAACAAACAACCGTATCAAACTGGCAGGTGATCTGCCTCAAGCCAGGGAGCAGGAGGCTATCCAAAATCTGGATAGCAGAGACCATCTGAAAATCTGGCCATTGCTTTACCTTCTGAATTGAAATGTCTGAGCTGAAGCTCTAAGAGAAAAGAGAATTAGAATCTCCATTTTTCATTTTGGTTTGGGTTTTCTTCATTTTTGATGCTTGTACCAGTGAAAGGAACTGAACTTCTCTTCGACTTCTGCAATCGCTTGCATCACCTTTCTGAAATACTTTATCTGAAATGCAATTTCTTCATATCAGTTGGATTATGTTAATTTTTAAATATTCCTGTATTTCTTGAAGAACTCAGCAACTACTCATTCAACCATTTTTCAGGAATGGTCTCTACCTCCAGCTACTCCAAATTGTGGTTTTAGATAGCTTTTCACATCTGCCTTTGCGCTATGAGACAGCATCTCTACTTTGGAATTTTCAGTTCCTTTGGCAAAGTCACGGTGCTCCTCCCACCATCATCATCCTTCTCCTGTCCCTAAATAGCTATCCACTTGCTAACCCCAGACAGGCCTATTGGCTGGTAGAACCTAGCCGGTTGAGCCAAGGGAATAGCTTTTTCAGGAACTTCATCAGCTTCTTGGGCAAGGCTATATTATTTTTCCTGGGGCCTCTATTCTTGTTCTGAAACTGATTTTCCTGCTGATTTTGCTAGATGCATTCAAATGTCCAATGATGGTTTTGGTATTTCCATCCTTGGAAAGCCTACTATCTGGGATTCCTCAGCTGAAAACCAGTTAGTTACCTTTTTAGCAACATATGGCAAGTTCACTTAAGTAGTAAAACTAATTTACTGATTCTTCTTACTAANATTGTCATAAAAGTATAATCACTTCTGTTGCATGCTAAAATGTGCTGAAGATAAACACTATGATTGTCTCCAATACACTTACACCACAACAATTCCACCAGCTATTGTGGGGACACCTTTACACTACGTCCAGCCATCACCAAGAGCCCAGAGAGCAGGCAGAGCTCTGCCAGGCCCCCCGTTACTGCTTTGGAGACAGAAGATGACATTTGGCCATTGATTCCTCTGTTGTGTCACTGGCCCTAACCCCAAGAAAAGCCTCCCTTTTAGTAAGCAGATGTCAGCTAAGGAATTTGGTCCAAATCTGCTGACAGGTCTTATCGCAGTAGTTGTCTGTTGGTAATACTGTGTAATTGTCATTTCATGTACCGCGTTTGAAATCTAGTTCACAGCAATCGACCACTAATTGGTTCCCAGTCTACAAGCTATTTTTCTGCCTTGGAAGTAATAATTAATGCTACTCCCTCCGAGTTATCATCATCATGCTTCATGAATATATTATAGCTTTGTTTTCATTCTTAAGATTGCTCTTCATCAATTCCTAGTCACAGACAGTTTGCTTACTCAAAGGATTTTACTTTATTCCTCCATCTCCTTCACCTGCATCTCTTTTGTTGTTGCAGCCTTTATTTCACTGTTCCAGAAACCTACTTTCTGTGGTTAGTTTTTTTTTCCAAACCTTTCCCTAAAGAACTCTTCAGAGGCTTGCCTGGCTGACAGCTTTCACCAAAGCAGGTCACATCATTTCACCCAAGACAGAATCTGCTATTTACCTGGCAATTACTTTGCTGGAACAGCTACCTTGCCATCTTCCTCTAATTTGCCTCTTTTCCAAGGACAGATTCTTTGCCTGTAGCTGAACCCCAAACACAGAGTGCTGTATCACTGTTTTTCATCACAACCACGCTCTTTGACCAATTTAGTCTGGGCTACGAGACTCTACAACCTTGCCCTCAGCAAGGTCAGTTGAAGCTTTGATTTGGCCTCTGGGTTCAAGTGGTAGCCACGAACTGCCAGCTGCTGCAGGAGCGCAGTAGTTTCCCTGTCACCTACACTCTACTTGATAAGGATGCTGCAAAATGGAAAGATTCTGGGTACTCACACTTTACAGTAACAGTAGCCATTTCAATACCTGGCTTAAAAAAGAAACCACATCTCAGAAATGGCTGTGTTCTGTCTTCAGAGCTGATGTAAACTGTTCATACCTTATTCTGTATGACACTTTGCATTGCCTCCCTCCCTCACCTCCAGCACCCTAATATGTTAGTAGTCATGGCCACCTGAATCTTATGCAGGTTCACATTAGGAACTGTTCCCTAAATAGGGTGAAAAACAGAAACTTAACACCTACCAGATATGAGAGAAAAAATTAATAAAAATTTTTTTGGGCTACTGAACAAGCTCATATTCTTCTAAACTTACGATGCTATTTGGTTCAGTAGACGGAGAATTAAAAGAATGGCCCCTTTTGCCAATAATTTTTAGTGCCTCGTGTGAGAGATTTAGCTACACTTGGGCCCCATGTGACACAGTAATTTTGAACCTGACAAGGGGTAGACTGTAAGGAAAGAGCAGACTTAGCACTTGAACAGTGAAGTCACAGACCTGAAATACTAACATTCAAAAGCCAGGTTTGAGGGAGAGCCAAAATGGGCCAGCAGTGTTGAAAAGCACAGTTGCTCATCCTTGCAAAAAGCCCAGTCTTTCAGGGAGACACACACCACAGAGAGGAAGGAAATTTAAGCCAGAGGGCCAGTACCTGGGACTTGCTAAATCACTTTTCCACAGCAAAACTGTAGTAGGTAACTATTGACCAAGGAAGAGATGAAGAAGCGAAATCAGGATGCTCTGAAAACCTACAGGATGGACAATGGATTAGGTCAGTGCATGGAGGTCATCTGCACTGAGGGTGTCATCTTTGGAACCAATGAAATGGGATGGGAGATGAGGTGGGGAGAGGGAAGAACAAAAAAACACGTTTCAGGATAAAGGAGAGTTTTGTGGTTAAAAAATGAGACCAAAATAATGCTATTTCCGAGATACTGGGAAATGAGTGGCACGAGTCTTTTAATCACAATGGAAGACAGAAGCAGGGAAGACAAGAACATAAAACCCTGAGATGTCTTAATGATATTTGCAGATAACAAGCTTTCAAGTAGTATAAATACAGTCTGAGCAAGTGTAACCAATATATAGTTTGCTTTAAAAAAGACAAACCATCTGCATTTCACCTCTTCATGTTAACACACTGTAATAAACAAACAGCTATGGAAAGCAAACAAGGGACTTGCGCTGTGTTGAAACTTTCTTATATAACCCCAAGCAACTACTTTGTGCCTCAGCATATACATACATAAAAGCTGTATATATTACAATTAGTGTCTGTAAGGTGAGTTTAATTAAAATTTGGTGGTTGAAGTACTGTTTTAGTGTATAACTTTCAGAAAAGTAATGCAATTTTTGCCATTTATGGTATCTGGTACATCACTTGTCCCTAGAAAATACACTTTTTTGGAAAGTACAGAGCATAAAAAAATGACCTGTGTTTCTGAAACAGAAAGAAGCTGGAATCCACTTGTTCACATCCAGACTTTAAAACTATGTAAGTGACACCCCTAGACAGTCTGGGCCATCACATTGTGGAGTTACCTCCCACTAAGAAAGTGATCAGCAGGAGGACACAGGACATGGCCAGTACCTGTCTGCACCAATTCCCTACACCAAGTATCCAGGAAAGAACTTCCAGTGTAGTATTTTTTACAAGTCAAAGGCAGGTGTCTGAAAAAATTATAGCTAGTAGGTCTCAGAGGAAGCAAAGAGAAATTTGAAGGAAGGCTGAAATGACAATTTCAGATTCCCAAGAGGACAGCTAGCTTCTGTTGCCTCAAGTAATAACAATATTGCTTAATTTGCTTTGATTGTGAATTTCAATTATGTGATACCTGATTTTTTTTGGCTTGGCCTCCTAATGGCTAGACAACAATTCTGTGCATGACTGTGCTGCAATTTTCTTTCTACATCCTGATAATGACACCTCTTTGATGGGGGATGTTTTAATACTATCTGTAGATAACCTGAGCTGCCATTAAACCCATCGAGATTGGGTTCATTCTCAGCTTTTGATTTTATTAAGTACAGGCATGGAAAGGCAAGAACCAAAGCATCAGCTCAAAGAGGAATGAGCTCCAATCCCTGTTCCCAAAAGCAAGAACTTTGAGATACGTGGGGACTCCAGGGCCACCTTCTCCTTAGTTAAACTCCTCCACTTCTGTAACTCTCTTGTCTTCCATTTCAGCACCTGTTGAGCAGACAGAAATCCTTGGGGGAAGAATGCCAAGGGAAGACTTCCTTGCAGAACATTTTTGTTTCGTTGTTCATTAGCAGGTAGGCGACAGCCGTACATATCAACGTGGGTGAGCACACAGGGCTTTCATGGAAGACAGAGCGCCAACGTTAATTCCCAGGAGACTCCTCTCACTTACGAGACGCCCACGTTCACACCGCAATCACAGCTGCACCAGCGACAGTCGTCTTGGAGCCTCTGCTCTCAAGATGCTGGTTAAAGATATCCTAAATTGCAATGCCATCTCCCATTATCCCAAGTCCTCTGTCAGCAGACTCAATATCAGGATCCTTATAGCAATGGAGAGATTTACCAACACGTTTACCACTAATATAATCTGCCAAGAAAGTACTTTTCATCATCTGTTTAAAAATATGTATTAGTCTGATCACTTATTCCTTATGAGCTTCATAAAACAACAGCTCTGAAGACCAGCAATACAGGAGCTCCTGATGCTTGCAACTTGCTTACAGGACCCAAATCTAAAAGACAGCATCACTGCATTTAGAAATGTCACATCAAGGTTTCCAGTAGCTTCAACATTTCCCATTTCATTAAATGAAAGAAGGGGTGGAGAAAGGAGGAAACTGTATTTCTGCTCCACTTACCTGACAAATGCAAGAAACTGCATATAGATCAACTGACATAACCTCTCTGAATCTTGCTGAAACACACAAACAAAGCAAGATCAACCTAGGCAACTAGAAGTTGCTGCTGTGGTTTGGGCAAATAGTTTAAAACCCAGAAGGTTTTGGATACCTTGGCTGAATGCTTCCAAATGAGTAACTGCACACAAGTGTACAGTGACTAGCAGGTTTCAGAATTCAGCACCTATCCATCTACACCACTTCAGTGGTAATCAACAGATTAACTTGGTATGACAATTTAGCTACAAGTCTCAGCCTGGAAGCACTGCCCTCCCCCTACACCTAAATCACAGTCAGAAATGCTCTGAAGGAGATTAGGGAGATGACTTTGTCAAGCACAAAACGTTGACCTAAATGTGTTTCTCTTTAAGTAGGTGGAGGTCCTAAATTTGACTGAAATGGCAATGTTCAGTCCAGCCCTTTTGTGTTTTGCAAGATTTGTATAAGCTTTTAAAGCCACTCATTTCTTTTAAAGCAGCTTTTACCATCCCTAGAAATATTTTCTTCTCTTAGCCTTTTTGCTATAAACATACTGACAAATTGCACATACACATATTCTGCTGAATCTAGAGAAATGACAGGGTTTGTGCTTCACCTGCTACATCTGAAAAAAGCAACAGCTGCAGGTGATGCTCTGGCTTGTGCCAGCACTTGGTAGTGCTATCCTAGAGTACAAGAACGATGGCTGCCTCATCAAACAATGTGCTCTGTAAGCTTTTACACTGTAAGCAAGGATATCCCACAATACAGGCTGCAGCATTTCTTATTTTCATCCATACGACACTGTTAAATCAAAGGGATTTACAGGGATTAGCAAAGGACAAAATTAGCCTATTTTAGTAATGGTAAAATTATAATGCATTAAGATTATAATCCATCTCACACTCCCAAGACTAATTACTTCCTAACTCAATATATCGAAAGGTTCTTTCTGCCTAACAGAGTCATGTCAAATGAAAATAAAATAACATGGGTTCTTTCCTTTTCTGTTTTCTGTTTTAGACATGATGTATTTTAAAACTGAAATAATTAATAGGTTCATTTTCTTTAAAGAGTGGAAAAGGAGCACAGGCTGCTATGCTGCTTGGTTAGAAACATCAGACTGTGGCTGCTGACAACTCACTGAACCCTGAACTGCGACATCACAGCTGGCCACAATGTAATTCTTTTCGGAAGATGGAGCTCCCTTATACACCAGTGAGGTTGCTGTTCCCCCCATACCCAGCTGCTCCTGAGATTCTCACATGTGAATAACTACGCCTGCATGGGAACATTCAGAGAAAATGTCACAGAGGTTTTGAAATGATAACCAGAAAACACACTGTGGTATTAGTTCTGCTTAACTTTATAAGAGCCTGAATTTTAGTTTTTATTAGCTTCTGCAAGGCTGAATTTCCCAGAATGATGTAACTGCTGTCTCAAAATCATCTGAAAATGTTTTCTTCTGTCCTCACACTAGAGCTTTACATCTACCTGCTGAGCTATGTCTAGAGTAACTAATCTGAGACCAACACACACATTGGTTTCTAAGGGACACAAATATAAAATGGGCTGAAGGATACCTAGGATGACGCAGAGGAGCGTGTTTCACACACACAGGGACACAACCACTTTGGCATCGTGTAAGGAATCCTCAGCCACCAAAGGACACACGGCAGCTGCGTGCCCGCACACTGCTCCCCGTGCATGGTCTCCGCAAGCCAACCGAGCCCAGCCCAGCCTACAGCTACAGAGCGTGGCTCTCTTTGTAGCTGCTGACAAACAAAAGAGTTCTTTGCTGTTAGTCCAGTGAAGAGTGTCAAAGGCAACAAGTTCTTAACATAACCCACAAGGACACTTGTTCAAACACCTGGCCTCAAGGGCTGGTCGGGGGCTGTAACTGAGGCTGTGACAAAACCTAGGGCAACTCAGGCTAAGGGGGTCCCGATCCACACACAGCGTCATGGTCCCAGGGTGGGCAATGCTGATACTATCACGAGCTGAACTCCTGGGAGCTGTATACCTAGACATGGCATTTTCCTCCAGAAGGCAGTTTATTCTGGCTGCTTTGCTTGAAGCTGCTTGCACCCATCCCTCCATCAGCAAATGCAGGGGCTGGTTTACAGCCTCTGTCCTGGGAACTGCATCTCTGCAGGGCTGCGCATGTGCACTGCAGTTTAAGCACTTTGGGACTGCTCAGAGTGAAATGCATAAAATGCTAATGTATTACTAGACTCCTACAATATTTTTAAATAGCATCTCCAGTATATAGAACTATTTTACAAGCAAGTCAGTGTTCCATGACACCAAAGATTTTTATTTTATCTTTTAAAGTTTAAATATCAATGAAAAGTGGGTGTTGATAGGATCTGCCAGCAGCACAAACAAAATGTACGAATCCAGACTAGAAATGAAACAATCTCTCCACAACAGGGAAAGTAAGGCAGCACAATGGAAAAATATTCCACAATACGCAGCACCTTGAAAGTACTGAACAAGCAAACAGAACAAAGATTTCAAAGCACATTTGGACATGTGCTTCTTCAAGCAACATGTCAAAACCACTACCTTCTCCTCCCCTTCTTCTTGACAGATGGTCTGACTGGGCCCGAAGCCACACCACCAAGCTGTGATCTTGGCAAAACCCACAAGGTAAATAAGGCTGGGCACAAAGTACAACTGGATGGGAGGCATGTGAGTGCTGAAGGATGAGATCCTAGTGATTCAGACAGCAGCACAAGCTCATCTGAAACAATGCTCCGGCACAGTGCCAAGAGTGCGCTAGAGGTAAACAGTACATAGCCAGGGCTGTATCCAACTCCAGTTGAGGAGATGTTTAAAAGGTTAAACACTTCAAGTTTCCTGGGCAAACCCCAACTATCTTAATTTTATTTCAAGCTACTACAAACCCCCCCCCCCAAAAAAAAATTTCAACATTTATTGATTTTTGTTTTCTCTTGTGCTGATAGAGTAGTGTGAAGATGCAAGAAAGTGCTACCATGCTCTTTTGCAAGACAAGGATGTGCTTCATGGGTTCCAAACCACCCTATGTGGGCTTTGTAAGATCAGCTGATTCCCTCAGAGCTAAAAAACACTGAGGAGATGCCAAGTCACATTGTTTGGGCAATTTCTTTTTGTTTAGTGTTGTGTAATGGAACCATCTGCAAGAGTACCAATCAATAATCAAAGCCAACCATGGCCAGATGACAAATCTCTCTGCTTCTGCAGGTTTGAATGTCAAATTACCAGTGCCATTCAAATTATGGTTCGTTTTTAACTTCTGATCAAATCCAACATAGCTGGGAAGACAGTGTTTTCCATGCTCTGCCCTTCCCCCCTCCTCACTGCTCTGAAATCATGTGTCTCAAAGTCTGAAGTCTAAATGGAGTGTAGGGCAAGTTCCAAGCAGGGAGGGTTGTTGGGAGTCTAATGCCAATTCCACTCTGCAGTCACAGCTTGCTCCCACAGCTCTCTTAGCCGTCTGCAATCAAGGGTGGACGACTCAATCCTGCTTGCTGTCCAGGTTTAATAGGTTCGGCTAGTTCATGAGCAATGGCTAGATTGCATTCCAAGATTCACATTATTCATAAAGCAAATAAGCGTACACATTTTGGGCTCCTCCAAGAGCCCAAGAGAAGTGCTTTTTTTTACTGAAAGGATAACTGGAAGGTACAATTTTCAAAACAGAATAGCATGACACAATTGGGAAACTGCCAGAATATTCATGTTCTCCAAGTATCATGCTGAATGCATCATTCCTTTTCCACAAACCTCTCGAGCTCACTTACCTGTACACCCCTAGATTATAGATTGCTCTTGCTAGATGAAACCAAAGAGGTGTAAGCCACTGGGAAGCATCTCAGTGCACACTCAGTGCTGACAAAGCAGGCTAAGGAGCCATCGAGTTAACAAAGCAGATCTTTAATCTGAAAGCCACTGCAAAGGCAGGGGTACTTTTTACACATGTATTTTTTTACACATTCCCACCAGAGAACTGCAAGGCACCTTGCAAACAACAGAATGCTTATACTAAGATTCACAAAGCTCAGAGACTTGAGCCCTCAGGCATTCCTCACAAAACCAGGACCATGTCCTTAGAGAACAAAGCTACCTCCGAAGGCAGAACTGGGGGAAAGGCAAGCACTTCTATTTGACTTGCACATGTTCATTCACCCCCCCCATACTTTTGCACTACTGCTTTATGTAATGTTATATGTGCTGCTGCAGTGCCCCTTCTACATCACTGTGTATTTTTAAACTCTCACTTTCAAGGCAAAGATACTTTTGTTTGTTACAGGGAGGCAACTTCTCTGGCAGTACAGAGGATCCTCAGCCTTAAATGGCGGACTCACAGTTGGGCTAAAGCTGGATCTTCCATGGACTCTGAAAGGACAACTTTTACATCTGCAAGCTGTCTTCTCCATGCTCTTCAGCTGAACCTGAAGGAGAAAGGAGCACTGCTGGCAAGGACCTGTCTAAAAGACATGCTACTACTTCCACTTTACATCAAATGTTGAGAGCTGTGACCACAGAGTTACTAAGTAGATGGCAGTCTCAGGGTATGAGACTTACGAAAGCCTGGATACTTACTGGTTTATAACATCTTTACTAAAAAGAAAAGAACACAAAAAAAAAAAAACAAAAACTCAAAACACTCAAGGTCCCTTCACAACCTATTTCTGCAAAACCAGGAATCAGATTCCATTTCTCTAGCATATCCACTATCTAAACTGAAGATAAGTTTCAGGAGGAAAAACAGAAAAAAAAAAACAAAAAAACCCAACTCTTTACTCATTTACCAAAAGAGCTCTTCACTAAACTTTCAAAAAAGACTTTTGCAACAACACAAGACTGGTCTTTTTACTTTAAATGAAAAACCTTGGTATGGAAAGGAAGCACAACTGAAGGGTTATATAAGATTTTTCTTCTATTATTCTCCATTTCCTTTGTACATGCCAGTCAAAACTATAAAATACTTGTGGGAGACATGCAGAAGGCACGGTTTCACATTCCAAAAGATCTATTTCCATGTGCTTCATATGAGCCAGTCGACCACCCAGGAAAGCCAGGCAAACACACTTTGGCCCACCAGTGCTGCAACTGCTGAGAGCAGCCCTCCTCCATCAGGGCTTTGCCCTGTTTTTCCTATGAGAAATAAGCATCAAGACTCATAAGCAGCCAAGCCTGTGGCTGCATCACCTCTAAGTCTGCCCTGAAACATTACTGACAAGCAGACATTCACTTTCTCCTCTTGAGAAGTGGTGCTAAGTGCTAAAATATTCTTAATAAACTGGCCACAAGAAAGAAAATAGAAAATGAGTAGATAACCTTAAAACAGAAGCCTGTCATACTATCACCTTGTCAAACCCTACTATCCTATCCCTTTGTCCTCCATCACAACACTTTCACCCCAGTCTTATTAGAGAAATGAAAGCAAAGTTGGGTCCTTTGTAGTCTTGGGAAAAGGTATGACCAGCTATTTTCTCTCCCTGAGAGCCCTGGACAACGTTACTTTCTTTTCACACATCAATCACAGAAGGGTTTGGTAACAGTTTCAGAGTCACTAAAAATTAATCAGTCCCTGAGAGGCCAAGGTAGTTGAGAAACTGCTGGCTGGAGCAACAGAAGTAGGCATGACTTGCCTTCAACAAAGAGGAAGGCATTTGGTTTTAGTTAGAGGGGTAAAGGGCAGTAAAACTCAACCAAGTATTTATTTATTGGACTGGAGTGCCTGCAGCAAGAGAGGAGGGTGAAATGGTGTAGTTTTTGTAATCGCAACCTTGGAAGAGAGGTAACTGAACTCTGGTTTCACGGTTGGAAAAAGATAGCACAGAAAATCTTCGGTATGTTCTGTAGAAATGATGATTTATAGAAGCAATGGGGTGTCTGTGTGTGTGTAAAACCAAAAAAGATCTAAAAGCTCTAAAGCTTTCCCAAGACAACACCTTTTCTTTGACCTGTTGGCCATTACTTTCTGCCAGCTCAAGACTGTCAGGAGCATGAGGAAGCAATTAGCCATAGTGAGACTGCTGCTTCACAGAACGATGCTTTCAGTCCAGCAGTGGGGAATGCTGACTGGGCATCACTGAAGCGTACCCTTGGATCTCTCCAGCGTTAAATACATAAATTTAATACAAGTTATAAGTATTAATGGAGCTTTATGTAGTCTTGACCCAAACCTCCACTCAGTGGTGCGGCTACTTGATAATACTTCAATATAGGCTAGCGTGAGGACCTACCAGCCATGACTTTTTTGGCTCTCAGTCATGTCCCTCCACTTGGTGTGAGGGTAACATAACAGGGCTAGGCAATGAGAGACCCCCAACTCTGGATTAATTTCAGCTCTGGTGAACACAACTGACTTTGCATTCATGGCAGAACAAAAAGACTGGAGGTCCTTCTGAGGATGCTGCAGAGGCTCACTGGGTGTATGGCAGAGAGCAAGAAAACAATGAAGAGGAAAAATGGGATGACCTTGCAGTGTTTAGTTGGGACTGTCAGGAAACAGTTAATGCTGAGGAATCTTGCAATTATGTTTATGTTCTTTCAGCACAAGCAGGTGTTGAGAAGACCAGGATGGGAGGGGCATGCAGATTAAAAAAAAAGAGGAACCACTTTTTTTTTTTTCTTGTGTGTGTGATCTATTCACATGAATCTTTTTACCGACAGGCCCTCTTCCTGGAATTAGCACGGATGCCCAAGTGTCACTCTGTGGCTCTCTGATAAACACACAGTATAGCTAACATGTCTAGGTTGTGTTGCTTGTTTGTAGTGGAGGTTTTGATGGGAGTTCTGGGGTTATTAAGTAATTTTTAACAGAGACCTTATTAAAACCTCCCAGCTTTTTAAAATTTAGATTTATTTGGTTGAAGTTTTATTATTTGCATACTATTATAGTCACGTGCTGTAACGCTTACCATCTGAAAAGTGAGACATAAACAATACATATGCATTGACACACATCTCATTTCTTCCCTTGGACACCTTGAATACAACTGTGCACATGACTTACACAGTGCCAAATCTTGTACAGAGGAATGCTCTAACCTGTAGATTTCCCTCCAACTGCTGCTGCTCCTTGTCCAATGCCACGGCTACCTCTCTTTTTCTGCAGCTCTTTGTTACTGAACGTCAGTGTCACTGGCTGACATGATTAGTGTGGCTGACATTAGG
The DNA here is from genome assembly GCA_013389925.1 of Aegithalos caudatus. Lineage (NCBI taxonomy): Eukaryota > Metazoa > Chordata > Aves > Passeriformes > Aegithalidae > Aegithalos > Aegithalos caudatus. Next base: position 177,607 of record WEIU01001684.1, on the reverse strand, counting down.
CCACTGCTCTAAAGGAAACAGGTAGAGGGCAAATTAAAAAAAACCAAAAAACACCACCCAACCCAAAACCTCTAGCCATCTTTGGCAAAAGAAATCAGGCTCAAAGAGATAGATATAACCAACCTCACTCTTTCCAGTTAAAAAGAAGGTCCTTGCACTGCAATAGACACATGGCATTTCAATCAGCTCCTATGCTTGGAAAATGGGTACACTTCTCTCTGCCCCAGCACATATCCTGGAGCACTTCAGTTCCCAGACATTAAAGGCTAAAGTGGAATTGGGGCGGGGGGGAGGAAAGGGAGGGAACAGGAAATAAAATGGTTAAAACCAACAAAACAAACCAACACAAACAAAATAAAAACAAACCACCAAAAATGCAACCCAGCATCAGACAGGAGATAAAGCCTGACCTGTGATTCAGCAGATTCAAATGCTCAGAAGTACAACAGTCTGTGCACTACTGAAAGACAGCAGCAGTCCATTACACGTATGGATTTGCAGCACTTTGTCAGCACTAATGATGTTACCTCATTAAAAGAGATAAATGCCTGACTGTACTACCAAAAGCATCTGCTCCTTCCTTCTCGCCTGTTCTCCATCAGGGCAATCAGCAGCAGTGCAGTGAAAACAAATCAAAATACAATACTAAACTCAGAGCCACTTGCTAAGGCTCCTTTGTGTTGTTTTAATGTTAACATTTAAATGTCAATTTTTAAAATGGGGTTGTGCAATGCTTCCTACCAGATACCTCTTCTCTTGACACTAAATCAGCATTACAAAGAAAACAAAGCCCTGTGAACCACCATGGCCCACAGCTTTCAAAGGGCTTCTCAAAAAATAAATGAATGTCTACCTCGAGTAATTCATTCACTGTTGAGTAAAATGATGCAACTTCCATCACAGCTGGTGAATTAGGTAAGGGGGTGACAAGGACTTCTGTCCATTAACACCCTCCGACATGTTGCCACACTCAACACAACCATTTTCTTCCAACAGATTCCTCTCTACATGCAAAGGTAGCAGTTTACAATAATGAATGCTTTATGCATTATTCCTTTGTGTATAGGGTCTCCCAAGTACACATTATTAAAGTCTATTAAACTCTCTATTTAGCAGAATTACCAATGTGCCTTTGGGGAAATTATTACAATGAAGCTGTACTGGTATTTAAACTCCAGTTGTTTAACAATCTTTTCCTAATCACCAATCCAGGTATAACATTAAAGTGCAGTCAGACTTCTTCTAGTGCAGCATAAACCTGTCTATGACCTGTTTATGGAAATTAATTTTAAAAAATCAGTATTTCAACTTGGCATGTTTTTCATAATTAGTCTCAGACAGCTTTTGTTTTAAAATAATAGGAACTCCTTCCTGATCCTCCTCACCAAGCAGAGCCCTCCACAGCTAAACCAGGTTACAGAACGAATTAACTATTTCCAGCCACACCATTTCTGTCAGCATACCAGTATCTGCAAGATACCAGCCCATTCAAGGAAAATTTAGCCAACAAATTCCCATTCTTTACAAATGGCTTTTCTGTGAGAAAAACCCCGTCTTTTGGGTTTTTTTGGGTGCAAGGGACGGAGCAGTGCAAAAGCTGCTTAAACCCAGTGTATGCCCAGGTCCAGATACAACTCAGAGTGTTGAGTATGTAAAGCAACAACAGAGCAGTTACTAACTGTTGTTTGTGCCCCTCAGACCATTTCCACATTTCATTCTGCACAGTACAGCTATAGCCAGCTACTCTCCAAATGTGCCTGTTTTCACGGCCATGAGTCAACTTGGTTCCAAATTTGTAATGTGTGCCTGTACCTGCCGTGACAAGAACAAATATTTTTCCAGTGGCAAGAGTCTCACATTCTCAGGGGAAGAGGAAGTAAACTTCACCATACTAGAAATCACAGGATTCAGCTTCCTGGGTTGGGGTAGAAGAGACCCAGGCCTCAACCTTCCAGGTTTCCTCCATGACCTTCAATAAATCACTGTGTTCCTGCCTTTATTTTTCATCAGTATGAAGTGTTCATATTCTATCTATGAGGCAGTCAGGCTCTCCAGCAAAAACAAAAGATGTCTTGTCCTTGCTACTACTTTACACTAACAGTTTTACTACTTCAACACCAGTTCAATTTTCAGTCACCTTCAATGAAAAAAACTGCATTAATTTATTGAAAAAACACTGACAACAATCTTACAAAACCAGCGGTCAAAGAAATAGAATATAAGTCAGGGAGCTGAGCAACTGGGCTTCACATCTCATGAAGATGCAAAATTTAGGCCATTATACATGTATGTTTTGATACGCCAGAATTCAAAGGTTATGTCCAAATACAGATAAAAGGAGGATTACAGTCGTCACTGGAAGCTTGTATGTATACTAAAGATTCTTCTGACAAGTATGAGTCAAATACTATCTGCTCTTTGTGGCTCTAAGGCCAGCCTGCACAATGAAGTTGTTTCCTACAGGACTAGAAGTCCTTCAGGGAACAATCCTTGGGAAAAAAGCACAGCAAACAGGTGGGCATATTTTAGCCATACATAAATTTCCCTATAAATCAATGGACAAAAGCTCTTCCTTTCTCCAGTTACAAAGCCAGAGCCTTCTCTGTTTTACAATCTCATTGACATTGCTCAAGTTACACACATTGACATTCCTCAATCCGCACCAGAGCAGATTTTGTCTTTGGGAGTACTGGGAGACCAAATCTCCCATAAATAAGAAAGGAAACAATCTGTTCACCTTAACTGAAGTGGGATGAGGAATATCCTTTTCACCTAAAAAAGGAGACATATGTCTATGAGACAAAAAGGAAATGCCAATAATTTCACTTCTTCAGTTTGCCTCTCCATTAGGAGACACTCTCATGTACTTAAAAAGTTTTTCAAGCTTTTAAGGCTATTTTATGCAACTGCAGATCAGAAGCCCTGAAGTATATCAGCTGTTGGCTTAGAGAAGCTGCTGGTGTCTACTTCACTGTCTTCCATCCTGTTTGATAGGGCTGATCAAGGGTGCACTCTTGCCTCAATTTGTCAGTCCCTTTTCCTATCACTTACTTCTTTACCTCCAACACTGGTTTCACAATCATGAGGTGAGATGCATCTGCTGAGTTGTATAAAGTCCAACCACGCCTTTAGCTTAGTTTGTTGTGGACTGGCTTCATCCCATCAGATTATGGTCAGCTTCATAAGCACCAGCACTGGCACAAGAGGGAATGGGATGAGTCCTGGCCAAGGACAATGCAGGAAGATAAAGACAAGGGCAGTTGTAACTGGGACTGGTGTACGCTGCCACCAAATCTCTTAGTCCCTTACATGTACCAGAAGACATTGTACAAAAACACAGTAAGTGCATGTTGTGGCATTTAACATAGGGACATTGCCATATGTGTATCTAATGTACCCATCTTGTTATGGCATTGAGTTGATCACACTAGAGGACCAGACCTCACAAGAGCACCTGGCAATACAACGTCACATTTACTCCACTCTAGTGGGTGTAGACCCTCATTTGCGGACAGCCACCCCAGCCAAGCTGTCACTTTGTCTCTCCTGCCACCTACTGTACTGAAAAACAAAATATGTGTCACCAACTCTTGTGCATTTCCACTTTTGTTTGGAAATACCAACCTTTAGTTCTTCTAGAAGTACCACTCCGTACACACGGGAACTCTGTGTTGTCACCACTCCTTCAGCAATGCCATTCAGTGTTTCCTGTTGAAGGCCAACTGCAGCACTTGGAGCTCTACTTAACTCACTAATGCTTCAGGGTTAAAATAAGCATTAAATACTGAAAATTCTTCAGAGTTTAGGGCAGGAACCCCTCTTTCTTTTTGCCCCATGGAGAATTAATCACAGAAGATTTATTTTAAATGGTGAACAAGCTATGATACCCCACAAACCTCTGACCCTTGATTTTCTGTTATGTCCAATGACAACATTCACAAAGGACAAAACCCAGCAGAAAAGTAACTTCCCACTGAGTGTGTGATTGTCAGCCTGTGGGCAGGGCTGAAACTCCTGCTGCACTTGAGCTGCGCAACCAGATGAGTGTCACCCAAGAACAGACCTGCCACACACAAGAGCCTGTTTCAGACCGTGGTTTACCCCTGTCCTTTTAACCTCTCACTCTCAAAACGACAGCTGAGCAGGTCTGGCTGTGCCATCCATACCCTCAGCAGCACAGTGCTACCCACAACGTCCTCCCCATGCAGTCCTGCTGCCTGCAACATCACCAGCTACAAAAAGGGCTTCACTGATGCTTGTGTCCAAGTGGTGCATCCCAGGAGAAGAATTCTTTAATCATAACTGGGTTCTGCCATCCTTCCTGACACCATTAAGCATAGTGAACAGCATGGAGAAGGGCAACAATGAGCTGGTCCAGACTAGTCCAAGCCCACCACAGGGGCTTCAAACCCATTCACGGTACTGTGTGGAAGCCAATTAGCAATAGACTTAAAACTAAATAGATATCCCATGTTAATTACTTACACCATTCTCCCAGAACGCACAGGTTTATTTTTCAGTATTTTATTATTAATTTTGAAAAAGTATTCAAATAGAAAACAACAAGCTGAATTTTCTAATAGAAATCTCATTACTTTCTAGTAAGAAGCTACCTCGTGGGTGCTGGTTTATTTTCCCATGTATGGTGTTCCCTTTTACCTCTTAATTAAGAGCTTGGGGCTCCATGACAGCAGCTATCTTTGATAAAAAGAGTATTCTGATGAGGGAGGAAGGCATCCAACACTTGCATGATCCCACAAGCAATCAAATGCATTTATTTATGCTGTGACCACAGTAATCAAGAGGTATTAAAATGTGGAACGGAGCATCAGTTAAGTGCATTTTAAATCTGATTTTTCACTAGTTGCAGTAAGGAAATTGTTGACTAGAGAGACTCTTTAGGGTCTTTACAGGCTGCAATTAGTGAAGCAGATACAGAAGATAAATTGTTCCATTCCTTCAAAAGCAAGTCTTACTTTTGCAAGTAATAGTGGGCCTTTCATCTTAGCACTTAGAATTTGATCAAGTGAGAAAAAACATTAATATAATTCTGCTCACTCCCAGATAAACTTCTCTGAAAAATGAGAACATTTCTTCCCCTTAAACAAATCTGACAAGGCTATAACTAAAAATATTTTTGTAACACACAGAGTTCAGTATGAACACAGGAAAACAATTGGCAAGAGCAACTGGAATGTCTAATCCCAGCTATTTAGCCACCAAAATGCTTCAAGAGCTGTGATACATCCACTTAAAAGCCAAATATGGCTCACAAATAGCTATTAAACATGAATGAACTTAACAAGAAGCAAGAGCATGTTCCCATTAATTGTACAAAGGCTGCAAAGAGGTTAAAGAAAGATATTTCTACAGCATCTGATCAGAAGTGGCTCTCGCTGACACCAATTTAATTTATAACAAAATCAAGGCAAAAAACTAAAGGACCACATTAGCAGTTAGTAATGCTACAGGAGCTATCAGTGAAAAGCTAATGAAATGAACAGAGCCTTAAAACAACTTGCTATTTTTTAACAAGACTTGAAAACCTGCTACTGCAAAGGCACTGTCAGAGGGTGCTTGGACATCCTCACTAGCAACTTTCACACAACTTTTAAGGTTTCCTAAGGATGCTCCAAGGGAATTCAAGACGGGAATTTTATGTATAAAGTGCCATCTAGACTGATGTATCACTTAACCAACCTGAGGAGTTTAATCTCCAAAAGAACTTTTCTCTCCAGTGTGCTGGACCACATGGAAGGCAAAGAGATTTAAGCTTGTTGGGTTTATGGCCGACGGAGACTTTCTAACAGAAATGGAAACTGGATGATAAGCAGGTAATAAGCTGCTCCTGGAGTTTTCCTTGCTTTGAGAAGAGTGAAGCCACTGGGAGATTTTCGGAGCAGATTCTATAAACAAGCTGTTAAGAAAAGCTGCTATCCAGAAGGCTCAACAGGAGGAAAAAGGAAGCAGGGAAATCACAGTTAATGGGATTTGGCTGCATCCAGAAAACAGCTAGGTTTCGAATACTTTACAAATGGTCCTGCACTTCACTGCTACACCAATTCACTGCTGGATGAGAAAAATTTACATAGATTTAAAGCTCCACAGAAACCTAGATTAATCTCTTTAGAATAAATCTTGTCTCTTCCCTGAAATGCCCTCTGGATGAACACATGACAAACAGGAAACTGTCACCACTACACTATAACTTCTATAATTTTCTGTTAAGGGGACGGCAGGCTAGAGATTTATTTATTTTGAGGTTATTTCTTAAGTCCCATAAATGAATGCATGTCCCATTCACCTTAGATTATCATTGTAGATTCCTGTAAAGTTTGCCTAAGTTTTCTGAGGCAGAGAATCACTATCCTGTCCCATCAAAAGGATAATGTTACATCAAACATAGAGGATTACCTCTCTCCTAGCGCATCTCTCCTTGGCACAACATAAGAAGGTTGAGCAACCTGAGCGGGAGGTTCTCAGTGCCTCCCTTTCCAAGCCTTGGTGGGGACCTCCTGCTCATCCTCCAACCTAGGATGGAGAGAATTAGTAGTTTAAATCTACTAATTGAAAGAAAAATTGCCATAGACAATGTCTTCTACCTTTGCAAACTGATGCCAAGCACAGGACATGACTCAACACGTATGAACTCCATACTCATCCCAAAGGAGGCAGCGCCACAGTACGTGCCAGGAGGGAAGAGGCCAGAGGCAGCAGAGAAATTTCTAGTCTAATCATGAGACAGACAGAAGAATGGAAACGATAGGAGAAGTGAGATAAAAGAATTAGGGGGCTGATAGCATCAACACACTTTAAGAAGAAGTAGAGGAAGTTGAGCGGCTGTGAAAGAGGGGGAAGGAAGAGTAAGGCTGATTTTCCCGATAGACAGGTCATAAACAGTTCCCGAAACCTGCCTAGTCGGGCTGGTTGTCTGACGCAAAGATGCAAAAAGCAACACATGTGGCATCTTTGAAGCGGAAAAAGGAGACGTTGAGAACTGGGGCACTCTGTAGGGGAATGAAAAATCTACAAGTCTTCTAAGTGCCATAAATAGAGACAAAGCTAGAGCTTTCAATCAGTAATGAATGTGAATAGTTAAAAACGGAGTTTTGCAGAATTGTCCACTAAGACAAAAATCTTAAAAACTGGCTCTTCGAAAATGCCTTTTCTTTTGGAAAAAGAAAAAATCTCCACCTACTGCTGGGAGATTAGCTTTACAAAGTGAGAATTTAACTGGAATTGCAGCTCTGGGTAACAACAGGAAATGTTGCTCACAGCAACAGAAAATGTAGGATGATTAGGTTTTTGGGGAAAAAGGGAAAGAAAGTTACAGTAACGATGCAAACAGAGTAAATAAGAATGCTGTTCTTCTCCAGGACCTTTCCAAAGATCTCAGAGCAATCTACAGCTATTCCCCATTAAAGGCTGCTGTGCTATGGCCACAGCTTATTGCACCATCTAGGTCCCAAGCCTGGCTGTACTCCTCATCTTTACAGTTTTACCCCTCTGCTGATCCTCACACCAGACATCAGCTGATGGTTAGGGACCCCATAGGGGGTTTGTGCCTTGCAGGACCCCAGCTGGGACTTGGGGTGTTGCCAAGTGCTCCTTGTACATAAGTAAGGAGGCAGCCTCATCAGGAGACAGACAAGACAAAAGGTTTCCACCAAGTGAGAAAACTCTAAGCGCAGAGGGAAGGCTCTCCCCACACCAAACGTGCTGTGCTCAGCGGCGCAGCCCAGCAGAGCAAGTGGGCTGGGAAAGCCAGCCGTCTTTCAGGCAGAAGTGTAAAAAAGCAGCAGGAGGAGAAAAAGGGAAAGACAAGGTCAAGTTAGAGGGAGGCAAGCTCCAAACAAAACCTCTCCTCCCCAGAGGAAAGCACCTCAACAGACATTGCTGTGGAGTCAGCAATGCAGAAGATACTACTCAGCAGGGCAACGCGTCATGTTAAAATACAAACCCTTGTTTACACGCTCGCTCAAGTTCCTTAACTGTTGCTGAGAATTTTAGGAAATACTTTGCATTGGACTTGTTTTATTGCAAGTTTCCCACAAATTTCCAGTTCCAGTTTCTACTTCTATTCTTAATTTTTAATCACCGCTGGGACAAAACAGTAACACTCAGATACTGCCTTGCTAAGAAAACTGGAGTAACTGGGAGTTATATTAACAATACTTAAACACAGTCTATTTAAAGGTTTGAACGCATCTTGTTAGAACACTGCATAAATTAACCCAACCTAATTCTCTAGGATGTAACAAGATCTGAAAAGCTCCAAGTTTCATGTTCTCTCTTACCACCCACTTAAAAAACCAAAACCCAACATGCTGGGGTTAGCTTAGGTTGCAAACGAAAACAAAATTCACATTCAACTGAATAAATGCAATTTACTCCTTGATGCGATGAAGATGATGCCACAACCAGCTCAAAGGCAGAGCAAGAAGAGGTTCTCTCCCGCCCTCTCCATGCACATCCCCCCTCGTTTTTGCAGTTAGTGATGCACCCCCAGCCTATCTGCTCAGGATTTTTAACTACTCGTTCCATCCCTCCCCACTGTCCGAAACCATCCCTGGATGGAGCAAAGCGAGCCCTACTGCCACTGGGCTCCCTGTCTCCACCACACCGCTTGCACTGGCAGCCAGACAAAGCAAACTCCAGTTGCATCACGGAGCAAACTCATTTTCCAGCAACCTCCCAGCCCAGAGTTTACCGCTACTGTAATCCGGTGCTGTCAACAACGCCGCCTTTGTTGCGCGCTCGTATGTGCTGCTCGCTTGCCGGCTGGGTTGTTGTTTTGGGTTTATTAGTACTATTATTATTATTATTTATTTTAAGGAGAATTTTTGTTTTAAATGAGTAATCTGTTTTCGAGAGATTTCTCCTCCGTGCTGGCTCCACCCTGTACTGTAAACGAGACATTACCTTATACAAGAATGAATCTGCTGCATTCCTCTGTCTAGCTGCCTCGCAGCACATTTCCTATGCTCACAGCAGCCCCGGCAGTGCACGCTCTCCCACCCCTTCCCCCCCACCTTTTTCTCTTCTTTCTTTCCCCTTTTTTTTTTCCTTTTCACTGCCTCGCTGTGTTTTTGTGTAAATGATCTCACATGACTCAACAAATCCATCTGCCTGGAGCAGGCCAAGTTTGGAGCCTTCCCAGGAGGGAGGAGAAGAATTGCTTTGTGGAAAGGACCTGGAGCTTTGCCCTTTCTCTGGCTCAAATTACCCGCCTGTCAGGCCTGACGGATTTGGCTAAAAATAAAAGGAAGCGGGCCGTGAAAAGGAGATGAATGAGCTCAGCAGTTCCTTAGATAACATGGGGTCTGGTGTCGCCCAAAGATCCCAGAGCAGGAACTTCGGATGCCGGACATGTAAGTGTGGTGCTGCAACCTCAGTGAACTTGTCTGCTTGAGGACCAAAAACCAAAAACCAAACAAACAAACAAACAAAAGGTGAAACCAACCATACACTGTTGGAAATAAATGGATTAAAGACAGTCAGAGCAGGAAAACTGCCTGCTGTAGATTTGGGCTTGTAAATGGGGAGATTTATGGGGTTTCCAGAGAGGAAAGGGGGCGTGGGGGGGTGTGGCAGGGGGCCGTACATGATGTCAGCCTCCCGCCCTGACCGGGGAGCCTCTGCATCCTTCCTGCAGATGCCTGCCCAGCGCCCGCAGCGGGTATTAAGCACTTAGTTTGGCAATGTAATGACACACTGCAACAATCTGTAATGCAAGGCAGTCAGCAAAGCCCTGGCTCGAAAAGCTCTTTCTCCTAACCATTAACCATATGTTTGGCTCCGCCGCCGCCCAAGTGAGCGGGTGTTCCAGCGCACCATCTGGTTTCTATCCACACAAGCAACTGCAAAGCACAGAGTATTTCCCTCTGGAGATGTGTCTTCCTCCCTGGCCCCCGATCCCCACCCGGCTCCCCACTCCTCTGCTCCCCATCTTCCTCCTTCACCCCTTTCCAGCAGCAACTTCACCTCCCTGTCCCATGGCTTGAAGCAGTGGAGACCACGACACCCAGAAGGTGCAGCAGAAGAGAGGGGACATTGCATTGTGCTGTCCTCTGTGAGCTCACACCCCTACAAATATGTGTACACACACACACAGAGGGACTGCATCCCTCAATGTCTGGGGTATTGCATTAAAAAATAAGTGTTGTGAATTCTTGAGTGGTCCAGGGACTGCTGCAGTGTCCATCACATCTCGCTCACGCACACATGCGCACAGGGAGCATTCAGTTTGGATCACATCAACTGTGCCAACACTGCAAACAGGCTTCAAGAATGTACCTGACAAGAGAAGGACCAATAGCAGTTTTATTTCCGGCTCTCAAGCAGGGCTTTCTATGCACATCAGGTGTTGGTCCTGCATCCCACCAAAATAAGAATGCTTTAGCGGGAAAAAAAGAAGTAAAAAAGGAAAAAGAGAAGGAGAAATAGAATGAGAGCACGCTGAAGAAAAAAGGAATGAAAATATTTACTTTTCCTGTGATAACTAAACAAGCTCTTTCTGAAACGATAAAAAAAAGCTTTCAAGTGTTATATTTCAGAAGGCCTTGTACCATATGTTTGCTTTATGATTTTATGAATTCTAACTACTATTTATGTTTTTAAAGCACTTCCATCATTCTGTTTGTTTCTGAAGTACCTATGGGACATCAGCAGTAATTTTCCCCTCAGGTTGGCCAATTTAAGATTAATCATGACCTATTGCAAGTAAGTATTCAGAGATGCAAGCAATAGGATATTCAGCAAATCCAACACTTGCTCCTTTAAAGTAAGTTTATACTCTGCAATGAGTCACACATACAGTGTTTATCCAAGTTACCAGTGCTACAAGGGAAAAAAAAAGCCCATTACATTTGCAAATACATACAAATCACAGCTGTAAACACCCAACTGCTTACACCAGGACTTGTTTCTATGACTGGATATTGATTTTTTTTTTTTTAATAATGTGTCATTATACCAATGTTGATACAGCAACCAGCTTCCTGGAGTATGCAATTTAATACTAAAATGAAGCTGGCTTTAGGAAATATCAAATCCACACCCATTCATATCCTTTTTAAACGTCCTTCTTGGTCATGACTTGAGCAATGCAAAGCCACAACTGCTTTTTTCTTTACCTTGCACCTAACGAAGAAAATGCACTTGCCAGTTAGAAACAGCTCAGTTTAAGGCAATGAGCTTTGCTGATCTCAATAAAATACTGCAGAACCTCTTCAACTGTTGCTAGAAATCAAGAATTTACATTGGAAAAGGTGATGCATGTTTTTCAAACTTCCTCTGTATGAGAAATCAGTGAGCAAAAAAGCACACCGTAGGCCCTTATCCCAGAATCAAACAGGCGTGGGGAAAACCATATGCTTGTGAAAAGCCTGATGACTTCACTAGGATTGCCTAAGAAGATTGAGGATAGGATCTGCTCCCAATTACAAACGTGGTGTGCAATTAGCACTGTAAACTCCCCCTGCCTTCATTCTGCACTCCCCTTCAGTGAGGGAAATAATTAAAATTATTAAAACCGTAAGAGATGCACTTCAGCTAGGAATTTACTTTTCCTGCAAAACAGGATCTAAATATGTTCAAGTCCCTTACTTTAAGATAATATGTTGCAAAAATTAGTAGTATGCTTAAACATCACACATTATGTTTCTTACAACCATGCAATGAGAAATTGTCTTCATTCACACACAGAAAACAACCAGCAGTAGTTCTGTAAAGCAATAAAAGTCTAGGTCTGGGCTTTTCAGCAGATAATGATCTGCTCTGATCCAGAAATCCTTTTAAAGGGGGAATTCAAGGGAAATACTCATAGATTCAGGGTTCTGCAATCTGAAGGGACTGCTAACCATTTGAACTTCTTCCATGAAACAGGCATGGAGCTTCCCTGCCTACAGCAATGCAGCTGTAAGAGGTCAAAGGAGAGAATCTCCTAGGGTTAAAAACAAACCCCTTAAAAACTCCTAACAAAACAAAACACCAAAAAACCCAGTCTCAGATACAACAGCCTGACGTAAACAAGGAAGCTACTGCAGCCCCAGCATCACTCCTCAGCAGTGTGGGAACACCCACACCCTCTCATCTGGTCTGAATGAATTAACAGCCAGCTACTGGGTCCTGTTATACCTTGTCACCTTCCCCTACTCCTCAGTCCCTGACAAAGAGCCACTGGCAGCCTGAAACCCACCCAGTTTTTAAAGCATTAAAAAAGTGGTGTCACATTATTACCTGAATCCACTGAGTCCTCCTGCGAACAACGATGTTTATGCCATCACATTTTTCTGTTTTTAAAAACTTCTCTCTTGCCTCATTGCTCTGTGTGAAAAACAACATAAAAGAGAAAATTGATTAACTGCAAGCAATTATCTATTATTTGCATTACAGCAGTTTTGCAGTAGATATTCAGGTCTTTTGTTTTCTGCCTCATCTCATAAAAACATTAAACAAGAAAAAGTCCTTTTCCCAAAATCACTCATTAATCAAATAGAAGCAACAGATACCAGTTTGAAGAGGCAAATCAGATACCACAGCCCATCACTTGTAGAGCTACACAGAAGAACCCAGCTCTCCTATACCCAAATCCTCTGCCCTCCTCCCAGGCCATCCTGGCTGGCAGCATAGGGACCAATGCCAAGCAGTCAATGCCACCAAAAGCAGAAATACAGAGGGAGAGAAAGCTAATTAGATTTCTTTCAGTATCAACAGCAAACACATGCCACTAATAACCCCAGCAGTGATGTAAAAATAATATTTGCAAAATTGCACAGACAGTAGATTACTTAATCGTAGTTTCCCCATACTATGTACCTAGAACATTATTTAAGTAGTGACTCCACTTAAAATATTCAAAAGGGTCTTTTAGTGTCTGTGTTTACTCCTCATTTCCCATATTAGTAGCTTTAAGCTTTAGTGTCAAATTCTTCCGCCAATACACTTCATAGCAGACATTTCTACATTTAAATAAGGAAGAAATATGTATGCTAGAAACCCAATGGAAGACACAACCTCAACCCCCCACCCCCAACCTCTCTGAATGGCCAGAAGAAACATGTTAAGTAAAGGACACTGGATTTTCAGTACTGGAAATGCCATTAAGTGTCAGTATTTCAGTGCTTCCTCTGAAAGTAAACAAACCCCTTCACTTAAAGAGAGGCAAGTCAACCATGTGTACATGATCCCATACCTACCTTCACAAGGGCATACACAAACTCAGACACACAGCACAACAGGGTGGGGGATATGGCTGCAATACCCTTCCTGCATTTCAGGGCTCAGGCATTTGGGATACTCTGTCCATTGTTGACATGGATGACTGACAAAGTTTTGCTGCAAGATTTTGGTCACAGCAGTCTGATTGAGACCTCCGCAAAAAAGTGGCTGGAAAGGCCAAATTCTGGCAATCTCTGGAACAGAGTTTAAACCTGGGTTTAGCCCAATGCCATACAAAGCAATGAACACAGTCTAGTCCAGGGCAGAGCAGAAGAGAGGTGACCTTTCCCCCTGGCATCTGCTGCCAACCAGGGTAGGGCCACCTCCCAAGCAAGCAGGGTCTCCTGATCCAGGTGACCTCCTTGCTGCAGCCTGGAGTCATCTATGCTCAGAACAGAGCAGCCAAGATCTGGGCTAGGGGATGGCAGGAAAAACATGTCAAAACAAGAAATTTCACTTAATGGGGACAGAAAATCGGAGGGTAGGATGGGGAGGGAGTGAGAATTGGGGTTAGACGTGGAAGGCTACTTGGTGGTTGTGCAGCCACAGCACTGCCAAGGATTCACATCCAAGACTCTGTGACGCCAGTGGGCAATGCCATTTGTTTGCTTCCTGCAAAGCCTTTGGTGTACCACAGGTATGTTGAAGAGAGAATGCTGATAATTTCAAGCACTCATCCCTGAAAAGCGGGGGAAGTGTGGCAGGTGAGTGCTGCCTGCTGCAGCTGCCTTCACTCTTGGCACATGGGATGTACCTGAGCTGTGCATCAGGGCTTCAGGGTGAGAGCACATGACAACTCTAACAGCTGTTGGCAGCAAGGATGGCAGCCACCCTGACACTCCCTGCCACCCTCTCAGCATCCAGGCAGACGAGCTGCGCCTTGGAGAGCTGCCACACAGGTCCAATGAAGCACTACACCAGTCATTTAAACTCAGTATCCCTCAAGTGGCCATTAACAGTGAATTCCTAACCAACCTGAAAACCTGTATTCTCTCAACTGAAAGTAATGAACAGTCACAGCAGAAGGGAACTGTATTTCCAGTACACGAAACAGTATGGAGACATCTCAGCAGCAAGGCTGGAACATCCTCAGGGTTCTCTGTCCTCTTGTTTAAAGTCTTTTCCTGTAAAGAAAAGTGTGGCTTCCCAAATCATTTGTCAAATCCTGAAGCCTGACACTGGTAAACAGAGTAAGATCATGAGGAAATTACAAACTTCTTCATCAGGATTTGAGTACTGGGGCATAAATAAAAATTCAGGCCAAATATGGGACAGGAGGGAAAAAACAAGATGCTGCATAGGGAGATTGCCCAGAGCTTGCAGCTACAGCTGGCAGCAGGCAGGCGACTTGCAGAAAGAGAAGAGTGATGACATACTCAAAAACCATACATGCATTTACAAGATCTGCACAAATCCGTTTTATATCAGAGTATCACTCTGAACTTATAGAATCATAGAATGCTTTGGGTTGGAAGGGACATTAACGATCAGCTGTAATGTTGCAATGCATTTGTGTATGAAAATAAAATTAACGGTAAATAGCAGAAACTGCCTTGGATATTATGCTACCTTAGACATTCATAGCTTATAATGGAGCACAGGTCTACAGTCAACCAAATGCACAACACAGGAAGACAGACCTTAAAGGTAAATAATTCAGGACTTTAAGGTAAATAATTCAGGGCTCTAATGAATTCACTGACTGTAAATAGGGAATTCCACTGTGAGGAACCCTCCAAACTGCCCTACATCCAATCCTCAGGAGTGCAGGGCAGAAAACTGTCAGCAGAAACAGTTTCAAACATTCCTGGCTATAGCAGCAAGACTCTAACACAAAAGAAGTCTTGGACAGGAAGAGATAGCTTCACAGACTGGTTCCAGTGCTCCATACTGTGACCACGGGCTGCTGAAAAGGACGTGTACTTTCAGAAACATCACCTGGACAAACAGTGAGGTGGCTGTGAGGCAAGGAAGCTGACCCATGCTGCATCCAATAAAATCACTGGGAAAACCATTCAAGGGTAGCCATCTGAGCAGTTTGGTCTAGCAGTCTAAAAACACACTACGGGTGAAACTGTAAGCGCTTTGTTAAATATGACAGCCTGCAGATAAAAGGAAACCAGACAACCCCCCGTGTCCTCCTCACTTCACAATCTCTCTTCTCTATCCTCTTCGATTGAGTATTGCCAAGTGCTTTTATCCACACCTGGGAATTCCTGTGAATCCATCAAAAAGCATTTCAGCCAACCAAATCCCATCAACAAACCACAGGATAAATCCTCATAAATTCTTAAACTACAGCAAGTGTCAGTCTTCCCAGCCTGCAACCTCTAGTACCAAGCAGCAATGTTTTGCAAGCAGCAACTATTCCCGACCAAGCAAAGAAACTGTACCAAAGTCGAGATGCAGCAAATTGTCAGTTGTACAATGTTGTTGCTGCCAAAATACCCAAACAAACGTACCAGGATTTTTATGCTGTCTCATACTATAAAAGTAGTATTTAAAACCACCCTAAAGTTGCCTCACACCCTCTTACGAGACCTACATGAAACCAGACTGTGGAATAAAATCCCGCCTTTTGCCACAAGGGCACGTCAGCACCAATAGCCAAGGCACTGCAAGGTTGCTGACAAGCCTGGAAACACTGTATGGGAACGTGCCTGTGGATCAGCACTCAATTACACAACTGCTGCTCTCGCTCTGTGCCCAGCAGAGATAGAGATCTCATCGCCAGCAGAGATCTGGGTCACCACAAGGAAGATGGAGTTATCCCAGCACCATCATCTTTTAGGTAACGTTCCTGAAATGGGAAACAAATATGTAGCAAGGTTTCATCTGACAAGATGCTGGTTGTAAACAAAAACAGTCACTGAGGGTTTCCTTGCTCCTTGGTGATATCACCCAAATGGAAAAAAAAAAACAACAAATTTTGCCTGATGTCTTGTACTCAAAGTGCTTTTGCAGGATGAGTTTGCTGCAAATGCGAGGTTCAGATTGCAGTTTCTCAAGAGCTGGCAAATGCACCCTGACTGCCAAAGTCTTCCTCCTCCTAAACACCAGGCTGAAAAAGTGTTCATTTGCCTTTCTTGTACTTCAAAACTGAAAACCCAAACGTGGGGAAGGAAACAATAGAAAGACAACTCAAGAAAGACAATGTTTAAATTGAAGCGTCAATTTAAACATATGATGTTTGTGAAAAACAAACTTTCTGAGTCTCCACATAATCAAGTAGCTGACACCTATCCAGGCACACGACAGAAAACCAGATCAGCTTTCCAATCTCTGCTAACCAAAACTTTTGCAACTTTCCCCTATGCCATTTCCTTGTTTACATTTCATGGTATGGGAGTTCAACTTTTGGAGAAACATGAATAGTAAACCTAGAAAGTGAAATGTGATATTATTTACGGAATAGGAGAGCACGCCGTTCACAAGAATTTGTAGGCGGACACATCCCAACCCTGTTTCTCAGTTCAACACCCACTCCTGAAATCCTGTACCAACCAGATTAGTCGATGTACACATGCCTGCACTCTTGGAGAAACAATAGTCTCTTTCAGTCCATACAATCTTCTGAAGAACCAGGCAAAAACGTCATGGGAGAAGTTAGGAAATATCTGCAGAAAACAGCACACAAGATGAAAGGCAGAACAAGCCTTTTAACTTGCACAGAGTACATAACATGGAGGATAAGCATAGAACTTAACTACCTAGCCTCTCTTCCAAAGGGCTTTTTTTTTTTTTTTTCCTCCCCCAGGATGGAAAAGAGGATTGTTGAAACAACTTTAAAAAAGCAACCACTGGGATAGTGGAACAGCTCCCTTACAGACAGACCATTGCAAGTAAAATTCAGCTCCAGAAGCTGTGGCAGACCTGAGAGAAAATACATGCTGCCCTTAAGTGCCAAGATCTCCAGCAGACGGCAGGTTTCCTGGCTGGCATGATGTGCCCTCCTGTCCCCATTGCACAGCATTCCTTCCTCCATTCCCCTCCCAAACACTGTTGCTACAGAAGGCACAGAACAATTTTTTAATTAATCCAGCACAAAGTTTGAGCTGCCTCAGGGTTAAGGTAAACATTTTCTGTCTTTAACCACTATGGCAGAATCCACTACAGTGAAAAACACTTCACCATAAGGCTAGGGAATTGAGGACAGAAAAGAAGCTGCAACAGAGTCACCCCTGACCTCTCAAAATTTCGCCTCCAGAGCACGCAAAAATAAGAAACTGAATTTTTAATCAGCTGGGAAACGGGGCAGGGAGATGCTCTTGGTAAAATTATTGTTGTGAATATCACATAAAAGGCCTTATGGAGTTTTACCATCCACCTTCTGTTCCAAACTGTAGGCCTCCAAATAACCTATCAGAAAAACTATCCACAACTACCCACACTTTCAGGAAAGCACTAAGCACTGAGAGAGATTTAAAAGGCATGCAGTTCTACAAATCCTTGTTTCTCCTCTCACAAGCGGCTGTAACTCCTTCAGGAAACACATGCTCCTGTGTAACAAAGCAGGTATTATCTGCATGTGCTCACACTGCCTATCATTTTTTTAATCATCTGGCATGCATCTTCCTAGGCATGCTTATGTTAGAGGAAATACTAGCATTAGGTCTGCAAAAGAACACTGACTACCTGTTCTGCATGAACACCGTGAAGGTTAATAGTGGGAATCGTGGCTTGAACTCTGTCTCTGCCTTGTGCTGAGCAGTCCATACAACCACTAGCATTTTACCACTCATGTGCTTCCTTCCCTCAACTCATGCTCACTCTCTGCAGGATTGTACCATGCAGTGCATCAGTACAGTATTTTTCAGACTGTAGGAGCAAGTCAATGCTTATTTTGATGTGCCTGACTGCAACAGAGACCATATGAAAGTTGATCACAGCAGAATACAAGTTGCTTTTTCATTTCACAGCTATAAGAGTCAGAAAGGGTAAGCAGAATCCTGATATATACCAGATGTTATAAAGTAAGGTGGAAGAGCTGGTGTCATGGAAGCTTCCTGACAGCTACCAACTGGCTGGCTTGTTCTGCCTGTGGAAGATTACAAGCCTAATGGAATGGGAGTATTCACAGCCCTCATGCACGTGTATAATCCTACTCTCTTTTCCTGGAAATAAATTTGAAAAGTCCATCACTGTGATGTGAAAAAGCCTCAAAACTGAATCATGTTGTTACATATACAAAAAAACCCTGGAGCATATCCATGGTTTTCCCATGCACTACACTTAACCCAAGAAATGAAAGGGCAAATTTGTTTCCAGCAAGTCTTGAGTCAGTTACCTTTATTTTCTTCTGAATTTGTGTTAGGATATTTTAAAAAGCAAATAAAAAAGACTTTCATCTCAGCCACAACCTCACTGCACTGGGTACTCTACAAATACATATGGAGACTTCACATCCTTAAAAGACAAGTTTCACCCTGTTGTTACAAGATTGGAGGGTGTTTTCTATTTCAACAAAAGGGAAATTTCATCATTAAAACAAAAAGAAAAGGGCAAGAAGAAAAAACAATCAGCCCTACAGAAAAGCATAATTTCAGAGTAACAGGAATATGCATCTATCGCTTAAATTGGCCCCTTGGGTGAAGCCCATTGCAGAGATCAAAAGTCTTTCCACGGACTTGGGATAAAGCCTGGAAAGTTCAAAAAGCTGATGAGAGTGGACATCACTCTCCTTCACTGTATGGTGTAGGGGTGCCTGAAGGCAAAACTCCCACAACAGCCACAATGCTTCCCAGTGTGAGAAACCCCAGGGACTTTGGGTACCACAAAAGCACACACTCTCGAGAGCATTTCAGACAGTGATACAACTCACTGACAACACAGGGAGACTGATAACATTTTTTGTTGGCAACTCTGCAGCTCCTATTTCCACAGCCTATGCTAGTTCAGAAAAACACCATGGGACATACACAACGAAAAAAGGAGTATCTCAGGCCAGGGACAGATAAATACACACCAACATGAAGCAAGTTGACAGCTGGGATTGTTAAGGAATATATTCAGTGCAGGTAGCTCAGTCTGAAAGTTGCAGGTTGTGCCCTGGGTAGCAGGAGCACCAGGCAAGAGGCCGCAAACTGATGCCATGGACCACTTGCACAACAGAAGGCACAGGGACCAGTGGTGCCAGCCAGGTGACCAGACACTTGGAGACACAGCAGGAGCCAGTGAATCTACAGGAAGACCCTAGACTATCTCCCACACAGACTGGAAGTGTAGGAAAGCCCTAGGTTTCCTTTGTTTCTGGGTGGCTCCTGTTTCTGTGTTACTGCACTATGATTAAACTGCTTTGAAGATCCAGATGTCTGGGCAAACCTGGTGCTGAGCTGGTAAGGAAACCTCATTGGACTGCATGAGTGTGGTGTGTGTAGGGAGGCATGCAGGGCACGGGGTCAGGTCACTGGAGCTGCCTGCTGCAAAGGTGCTTCGGCCCCAGCAGTGGAAATCTCTGGTGGTGGGACTGTGCCTGCCAACAGGGCACTCTGAATGATCCCACAGGAATGTCTCTCAAGCCTCCCATATCCAATCCAAAGCAACTTCTTCACTGAACACCACCTGAATTCTTTTTCTACATATTGTTTATGGTGATAAAAAGAGGTTTTGGAGATTTACCTAGGGCTAGTGAGGTGATAGGATATTTTTCTCACAATACAGCATCAATATCTGTTGTTTTCTTTTCATGTTCCCTTGTGCACATACACTGGCTCCTTCTTTCAGCTTGGCTCTGCCTGAGGTGGAAGTAGAATTGTCAGCTCCCCCAGCACTAGGAGGAAATCACTGCCTCAGGCTCACACTGAAATCGCTCCTTTTCACACAGGACTATGGAGATATTCCTTTCCCCAATAAATAGCCCACCTTCTTCCTTATTGCTCCAGATGGATATGAATGAGTGAATCGCACTTTTTCTGAACACCATCTTCTGCTTTAATGGAGTAGTTCAGTCCCTGCCAGCTGCACCTCCTTGCCCCACAAGGCATCAGTTAAGGTTTCTAGGTCTGATTTCCAAGTCCCCTGCTATAAGCCTCTTTGAGGGAAAAAAGGTTGGATGCTATTATCCCTATGAGAAAATATGCATTTAATCCATAACCACGGGCTCCTGAAACACAGCTGTTAAGTACAAATCTCAGTTTCTGAAATTTATTCTTTCTGCTGCCTCATTATCTTTACTACATGCCAGCAGAAACCAGAGTCCCCACAGGCTGAGGGAGGAAGTCTTTATGCTTTCAGCTGCATCTAACTTTGGCTAGTCAACCAGATGCAAAATATTGCATCAACCTGATGTTCACTTCAAAGTTTTGAAATTTTCCTCTTACAGCTGGGACTAGGTGCTTGTGGTTTCAGTAACCACTGGGGAAATGGAATCTCACAGCAAACACTTCAGATTACTTCTCAACAATGCCAGGCTGCCCTCAAAAGAAAAACAACCAGAAGAAGTCAAACACAAAATGGCTTAAATCAGACACTTAGAAAATTCTCTGTAATACACAAAAAGTTAAGTGCAACTAATTGAAATAAACATTGAAGCTCCCTGTAATCATCATTTTAATCTTAAGAGTCCTTAAGGAGAGGGTCTCTTAAAAGTAGCGCTGGTGACAAAGTTCTGACCACTTAACGAAATCGTGCAGGTGCTGACCTCATACCATTGTTGTCTTCCAGCCAGACTGTTCCAGTTAAGCAACCCTCAATAATTTCATCAGCATCTATAGACTGAAACTCCATTTTTTTTTCAGTAGTCATGCACAGGAAAAAAAATTAAACTTGCCAATGAAGAACAAAAATACCAGATCAATGCATATAGAGTCTTAGAATAAAACTCTAATCCCTCACTTGCTAAGAAATCTCTTTCAAAGAAATGTTTATGTTAAAATTTAGAGTTGTGTTCAACATTAATCTTAGGGAATTTTACAACAGAATGTACCAATTTTAAAAGGATTCTACAGCCTTAATGAATTCCTAGAACCCATAGACAGAAATTAAATAGGGGGAACCTACAGTGTTGGCTAGACGTATTTCAATATTTGTTACCATAGAAACAAGCCAGTAGATTTAGGGTTTGGAGTTATCCTTGCTATAAAATATTAAACTTCTTACAGTTTTTGCATATGTATATTATGGCAAGAACACTGTCAATCCTGATAGAGCCCAAAGCATCTTAATTATTTAACAGGATTTTAGCTTTTTTTCCCCCCTTTTTCTTAACAGAGTATCTTTTAATTTATTTTTTCCTTGATAGATTTATTTTAACATCTTCCAGTAGAAAACACTTCTGTCTGACAGAATAATATAGAGGAAATGAAGATGTGTTTTTCCTCAATGTTGTGGATAAGTGGTAAATAAAAGGAACACACACATAGTCTAATAAACAAGACTCAACAGTAACTATCAAAATTACAACAGTTAGCACTTGGGATGATTTTACCAGCTAAAAGTACATTAAATGTTGTACTTCATTTGAAAGACAGTTCATACTTCAAATTTGATGGTTTTTTCAACCTTAGCAGCAGAGAAATGCTCAAGAATGAAAGTGATTGAGATAACATCTCAATATCTCAGCAGTATCAAATACTTCTGGCAGACACCTGAGAAACAAAATAAATGCATTGTCCTTTCATGCTTCAGAGGAGCATCAACAGCTGCAATTCAAACCACAGCGCAACCAGCAAGAAGGATCAGAAATTCCAGCAAAGAGGAAGATGCTTCGTCCAGCAACACTCCTTCAAAAAGTAAGGAGAACATACTTGTTTAGACAACTTCAGTGGTGGAGGGGACCGACAACTCAAGATATCATTCAGGCAGGAGCTCAGCTGGAAGCAGTGGGGAAGGTCAACACTTGGACAAGCCCAAGCCCACTCTCCCCAGGACTGGATATACTGCAAGCGATTTTGACCGCAACAATTTCACAGCCAAAACTGGCTCCATGTTGCAGCCCTTGCTTATTGTTCGGATTCAAGAAAATCTGTTTAGAGAAGGCTCAGCACAATGAAAAAATTTAAAACTTCAGAGTAAAAGCCATAAACCAACACAGTTGTTTCAATACTATATCCCAGCACTGAAGGGGATGAGGAAAAACACCAAAAAAAGCAAAGCAAACCTGAAAAAAGGCTAAAACTGAGCAAGACTGAAACACCCACTTCTTCCAAGAATTAAACAATACTTTTCATGAATTGTAAAGATAAGCAGTGGAACTGCCATTTCCTAATGCTTCTGAGGTCAGTCTTCTAGCACAGCTTCTCAAATAACCAATTAGATGTACACAGTTCTCACACTCACATGCATGCTATCATTTGAAAAAAGTCCTACAGCTCGACTCTAAAAAAAAAAATGGAAAAACTTATTCTTGAAGACCTGCAAGACAACCCTTTAACTAATGGAAAATCTTCAACACTTCAGAAGAGGAAAATGGTAAGATGGCTTAATTTAAAATGAGTAAGAATTTAAATGTCACTTCCTGCATGTGACATTGATTTGAATAACCCTGCATTTTTGTTTTCTTTGGTGTGGTTAATGGTGGAATCTTTGTAGAGTACCCTTCTATGGCATTTACGGTTGCATGTTTATGTTCAGCAACTCCTTTGCATAATTCTGAACACAAAAAATCAGAAAATTATTTTTTGTCTGTAAAGAAAGAGAGAGATTTAAAAAGTAGCATGCTACTAGGACTTTCAGAGAAGGAAAGGCTGGAGAAAAATTATCTCAAAACTCAAAGGAAAAATGCACAACTTCCTTTAACTGACAGGTGCGGTGAGGTATTATGAATTTATTTTATCTGAGCCGTTATGTACACGCACTAAAGACAAAGCAACACTATGTACTCTAAAGGAGTTCACACAAGTCCACAAAGGGCACCTTTATCAACCTGTAGACTAGAAGTGGGAAGTTATTCACGTTTGAGTTAGTCATGGAAGGGTAAGATGCTGGCAGCACATGTTGCCAAAAACAAGGTATTGCATGCACGCATTCAAACCCAGAGCTATAAACCCCCTTGTCACACCCTCAGGTCAGGTTTGTTCCATAGGAAGCCCTACTACACTGGACACAAGAGCCTCAGGTCTTTCCAACTGATGCTGCAGGTGTCAACACTTCAGCACGCCCCATGAAGCCAAGAGCTGGTTGGGAATATGGCTTAAGAGACACGGCGTGACTTTTTATAAAGTTTCCTGTAGAATTCATAGATAGAAGTAAAATAAAGCAGTCTACACATGCTCTGCAGGTGCACCTTGGAGCACAAGACCTCTCATTTATAGATCATAGAATGGTTTGGGTTGGAAGAGACCTTAAAGATCACCTAGTTCCAAGTCACCTGCTGTGGACACTTCACTAAACCACATTGCTCAAAGCCCTATCAAACCTGGCCTTGAACGCTCCCAAAGATGGGTCATCTACAGTTGCTCTGGACAACTTGTTCCAGTGTTTCACCAAACTCACAGTGAAGAATTTATTCCCAATATCTAATCTAAACCCATCCTCTGTCAGTTCAAAGCCACTACCTCCTGTCCTATCTACATTCAAGAAGGTCACTGATATGTCTACCTTGTTTTGTCAACAAACAAACAAACAAACAAACAAACAAACCCCTGAAAAATAACCAACCCCTAAACAAACAAACAACAACAAAAAAACCACAGGAGAAATACATCCATACAGTGGTGGCCTTTAAGTCACCTGACAAACACCTCTCCAATTTAAGCAGCAGTTTGCAGTGCCACCAGGGATGGCTTGGGTTGCCCTCCTGTGGTGGCAGGATAGCACAGGACCAGTGCTTGCCCAGCCCATACCTGGGCTCTGAACAGAGGCACTCCAGCAATGGGTGACCCAAAAAAAAGGGAGATGGCAAAACCTCTGCCCTAGTGCTGCTGAGAGGAAGGAAGGAAGGTGTGCTCCTGTTCTGGATAACATGCTCCATTTGGTCTGCTTAAAATACTTATAGAAAATAAACTGAGATGATGAAACAGGAGATTGTGTTTCTTGTAACTCAAGAAGAAAATAAATTTCACCCCAATAAAAATTCACTCTGTGTAAAGAAATACTCTATACGACATGCAATTTACCCAAAAATAATTCATTTCCCTTTATACCAGGCAGGCCAAGAGTTCATTTGGATTAAAAAAGAGAATGGACATGAGCTTTCCATCTCAGCAAGCCACTGGAAAAGAACACAAACATCTCATGTCTCTTCAGTCTTGACCCAATAACTAAGAAGTGAAGATACCACAGGCTACCAGGATGTTGTATTTGCCATTTGAGGTGCGGCAAGAGGACTGCTCTTTCCTCTGGAGCATCTTGTTCCTGGTCACCCAAACAAAGAGAGGAAATTGGGGTATACGGACAGGGATCTGAACTGGCACGGAAATGCATGCATGTCTCCCAATATTGGAAGATTAACGCGTGATAGAGTTGATGAATGGGAAGGATTAAATATAGAACCAAAAAATAAGTGAAATGATTAATTGCTATGAAAGGAAACTCGTGATTTATAGAAGAAAAAATAAATAGTAAGGCTTGGGAAACTGAAGGGAATAAATAAGCAGCAAGCGAGCTGCAGGGTGGGACCATGTGGTGCATAGTGCCACAGCAGCACAGGGCACATACCCACAGCTTCTGTGCCCCTCTCGCCTTCTCCCAGCCTCAGTGCATGCAGGGCAGACAAAGCAGAAACAGATAGTATTTAGAGGTTGCTGGATGAAAATAACTGACTTTAGAAACAAGCTGAAGTTGGTTTTAAATTATATCCTATAATCTGAAAAGAAAACTGTCTCTCAATTAAATGTTTCCATGTGGTCTTGTAGTGGGCTGGTAGCTGTCACACTCATGTCCTTGCATTCTAAGCTTTCTAGAAATTTCTAAAAATAACTGGATACTTGTTTAACACTCTTTTCATTTATTTTATGAAGAAATGGAAGGCATTTTTAGCATATTTACTTTTCATTTCTGAGTTACAACACCTCAGCAGTTTAGTCCTGCACTTCATTGTTTTGCAGCTGTTAAGACAAACAAACACTTTCGGCATGCAATCAACAGGCATCCCAAAGCAGCATAAACCTGAGGAATAATCCAGCACCATAAAGTTATTATGATCAGTCATTTGCTTGGTGTCTTGAATTCACTTGCTTTTGTGGGGAACAATAATAAAGAGGAAGAAAAGATAGAGAGAGATGCCATGAAACCGTAAATGCACTACGTTTTAACATGGCACCTGCTTGATTTTTTTTTAACTTAATGCCATTTAAAAATAACTTACAAAAATACTTTTTTCAGTTAAAAAAAAAGGTACAACCAACTACATCCTCTTAGGGTTATGCCCATGAATGAGCTACTGTCTGCATTAGAAACAAGCACCTGGACCAACTCATGGGCATCCAGCAAAGTCCACTGGTTTCCTTTCAAAACACTGATTTACAAAAGACAATGTCAAATCCCAGCCTGTAAGTGGCCTTGTTATTAAATACAACATCTAAAGAGTGGAAGGGATGAGCTGCAGGATGCAGCTCACCACAGTGGAGCCCGAGGCTCCAGCCCAGAGCAGCTATGCAGGGGCAGGAGACCACTCCCCACTCTGGAGAGGGTATTCAGACACTGAGGCAAGTACTTTTCATATTTTCTGAAGGTCCGTTATGACGTACTGTACTACAATCCCATTAAGAAACAATTCTGTGCTATCTTAGGCAGATCTTGCATTTCCTCACACAAGTCTTTATGTGCATATCTCCTTTATGCCAAATACTTTCTGTACAGAGTAAACAGCAGGACCTGGATTTGCACAGCCAGCCAGCCAGGAAAGAAGTGGGGACTGTGGGGAAGCATCAGCACTTCTCAGTCCTTGCACAGTTGTCTTATTAAACAAAATACACTAACATCACAGTGGGGACCCTTCCTGTCACCCTTCATTTCATCTGGTCTAGCTCCCACACATCTAGGAAAAAGTTTCCCATCCTTCACTACCCAGAGGGAAAGGACATGCTCGGAAGAGCTATCACTCTGTCACCAACAGATCCAAGGGGAATTTAAGCTTTTGCAAGAGGGCTAAGATAAAACTCATCACCATCTATGCAGCTTTCTTTGCTAATCACTCCCTTCTCAGTCCCCCCCTGCAACTTCTGAACTTTGCACCATCCTCTTTCCCCTACATCCTCCAAGAGTTGTCTATGGGATGAGGACGCTCATCCCAAAGCAGTATTTCAAAAGGACTCCAGCAGTTCCTCCTTCCATGAAAGAAAGAGCCACAAACTTCAGAGTCAGGGATACACTACCTTCAAGCATTTTTCTTACTGAAAAGTTCCCCTCATTAGCCTTTTGAAGGAGCACCTTTTCATACAACATGAAGACAATATGAAGATGATTCTGTACCCTTTTCCCCATACAAAGGCTAAGATCTAGGGGAATAGCACATATCATTTGCTGTGGTGAAATTCTGCATGAAGAGTTGTAATAAATTATTTTGAGAACCTGATATATATATATATATGGAATCAATACACAAACTTCTGTTTTCAAAAACCACACCACTCTCAATTTAATGCTGCAGGCTACAACAGTCTGTTTTACAATCAGTAATGCAACACAGTCTCCCTATTAACTAAATTAATTCCTGTATTTGATTCAGTGGGAATCTGTTGTTCTAAACAAAATATATAAGGCAAGAAGGTTTACTTAAAATGCCAAGTATTTAAATGAAACTGACAAGAAAAATAGGAACAGGCATCACACATTTTACAAAAGGGCAGCTATAACAATAATTTATGCTGAAGTGGCCAAAAACTGAAGCAATAGAAAATTGGAAGCAATTAACATGTAACATTCAAGAAACATTAAATACATACCGACGACTCAACACAGCATTCACACAAAAAGATGTACTGATGAAAAGCAGAACTTTGCATAATAGGCATAAGATATTTCAAACATGGCCATAAAAACATAGGAGACCTGTAATGCCACACTGAGAAGAGCTGGCTGCAGAACTGCAGTGCCGATAAGGTAAGCAGGGAGGGATGGGGCACATCATCCTCATAATCAGAAGAGGAGGTAACAGTGCTACAGCCCTACTCAAGCATCAACAGCATCAGCTTGCTGCCAGCCCAGTGGGTACTTATGGTTTTGGTAAGTCCTATTCCTCTAAATAAACAGCTCTGGGTAAAACCAGGAGAACCACAACCTGTGCAACCAGGAGAATCACAGCACCTGATCCATGCCCACTGTTGCTGTCCTGGGAAGCCAACTTCACTCTCAGTCTTGACCCAAGTAGGTATCAACATGGGTGTCTCTTCTGGCACCTCCTGAGGTCACGCTCTCCGATGGCTTACCTCAAAGCAGGACATGACAATGCAGTGTCCCCCCCTCGAGAGATCAGCACCATCCTCTCAGGCTGCCAGCAGGTTTAAACACACTTAATCATGCTTAGCCAGAGTTCAGACCTAACTCCATGTTCAAAATTTAGTTCATCCAAGGCACAGAAGAGGGACTCAGGAATATGAGTGGATTTTATGTACACTATAGAAACCAACTTTTACTTCAATGAGTATGAGATTTGTGTGTAGCCAGGCAAACCAGCAGTTCTCTACATGTTCTATACCCTTCCTTTCAGCTGATGCAGAGGAGGACACAGGAAGCACTCCAAGGACGTTATTTGCTTGTCCAGAATTAAAGTGCTCATTCTCTGTATCAGGAACAAACACCACCTACACTTCAACCCGTGCTTCTTGGTGCAAGAAGCCCCCAGGCCTAAGTGAGCCCATTTGTAACAGAATCACAGCTCACATCTCCTCTCTGCCCTTATGCAACTCCTTGTGCATACTCCCAGGGCCTCTGAGAGCTGGAGGTTCCCTGTTAATGCTACATGAGGAAAGTCTGGAGCCTGACAACTGCTTCACAAAGAGACAGCAAGAAGCCTAATGATAATGAAGTGCCAGGTTTTCTGTCGCAAGTTTAGGTAGAACTTCAAAATGACAAAGGAATTATCCACCCATCACCGATGCAGATGCCAAGAGAAGCTTTTCCTTTGTTTTTCTCCTATGCTAATATTTCAAGACGATGACATTATTTAATTTTCTTTTTAAACTGAACTGTCATGGTCTTTGAAGTACCACCACACTTACAGTGTGGGGCCTGGAAAGCTCAGATGAAAATGGATAATGAATTTCAGATTTTTTGTTTTGTTGCTCTTGTGTTTGATGTTGAAACTTAAAAATGTTGGAATCTGATTGTTATTCTCGCATGATAAAGGCTGTTTCTATCACAGCCCTGAAATACTGCAGGGGTTACACACAAAATGCAGAATTCTATTACCTTATCATATCAAGACCATGAAGTTGTTAACTGCAGAAAATCAATTCCTACACAGTAGTTATTACAGACCATTAATTTGTACAAGGAGAACTGTGTTGTCCCTGGATTTATAAAATTTTCTTCTAATATTACTACTTGGCAAGGATGAGGAGCAGTAAAAAAAAAAAAAAAAACAACAAAAAACAAAACAACAAAACACAAAGTTGATATAATGTGAGAAGCCAGTTGATTTTTAATATACAGATCCAAAGACCTCTGGAAGACAGGGATGCACTTGGGCATCCCTTTGTTCTGCTCAGTGGGAGCTCATTGCACCCCAGTTTCAGACACTGCTTTATCTGTTAGGGTTGTCCAGCCCAATTACATGAAGTTAAATCCCCAAAGATGCTGAAGGGAATGGGCAGGAAGGGGAACCAGTCATGGCAGGAAGGTAAAAGCCACCAGGACCCTTAAGCAGATGATGAGGAAGCTACTGATGGGGAGAGCAAGTGACATGGGGCTGATCCCCTCAGCAGAGATCCCCTGCGCTTGGCACTGGTGAGGACACACCTTGAGTGCTGTGTCCATTTCTGGGCCCCTCATGACAAGACAGACATTTGAGGAGCAGAAGCAGGTCCAGAGGTGGGAAGCAAAGCTGGTGAACAGTCTGGAGTGCAAGTCCTATGATGAGTAGCTGAGAGAACTCGAATTGTTTAGCTTGGAGGAAAGGAGGCTGAGGGGTGACCTTACAACTCTCTACAACGGCCTGAAAGGAGATTGCAGCTGGGAGGGGGTCAGTCTCTTCTCCCAGACAACCAGTGACAGGATGACAGGACAGTCTTAAACTGTGCTGTGGGAGGTCTGGGTTAGACATTATGAAGAAATTCTTCACAGAAGGGGTAATCAGATATTGGAATGGGCTGCCCAGGGACACGGTGAAGTCACCGTCCCTGAAGGTATTTAAGGAAAGACTTGGACATGGCATTTAGTACCATAGCTGGGTTGACTTGGTGGTGTTTGGTCACTGGCTGGACTCAGTCTTGGAGGTCTTTTCCAACCTAATTGATTCTGTGAACACAGAGACAACAGGGACTAACAGGAATGGCACAGAGCTCATGAAGAAAGAAACAGCTCAGCTGAGTGGGAAGAACCAGGTGAACATTTGCTTCCTAATTCTGCTACATAAGGTTAACTTGTCATGAAACAGGTTCTGACTTAGTCAAGCAGAAAACCGAAGCACGGTTTTGCAGGTAAAAACCAAATTTGTGCTGGATCATGACAAGTGATAAGGCTTTTCTTTCCTGGTATGTTTCCTGCAGGAGGCCTGGGGCAGGGTGATGGAGCCTCAAGGCAGCAACCCTCAGCCCAGGGAAGGTGCAGGGACCTGCACACACCCATGCCAGAACCTGAGCTCACCCAGCAAGCCCAGCAAATGCAGGTCCCAGGTACAGTTCATTTTGCATAAGCTGATTAAATCCAACAGGTTTGTGCTCGTAAGTACCCAAACACTGTGGGTATTTTGCCTCTGCCTGTCTCACTCTGCTTGCTTTAAAGAGCAGGCTGCAGATGTCCCAGCAGGGCCAGCCAGTCCCAAGCAGCTCCAGTGTCCCAGTGGCCACTGGTGGCCTTCCCTTCATCCCCATGTGCCCACGCAGGGACTCTCCTAACCTTGTCCTCACCAGCTGATGCTCCTCCCTCTTCAGGAGCACCCTGGTGCCTTTCTGTCCCCATCTCCATCAGAGCAGTCATACGTCACACCACCCTGCTTAGCGCTTGTACTCTCCAAAGCCGGCTGTAAGGAGTAAATAATCCTCTCTAAGCCCAGGGAAGGCAGGCAGTCTCCATTTTACACATATAGAAACAGAAGAAGGGGTGAAGAGGTTCAGCCTGTTTCTATCAGTAGATCCCTGAAGATCAAGCACACCACGGGTAAGCGTTTTAACTTAAGCTCTTAGGCAACACAGGGTAACCTAACAAACAAACCTAACAAGCAGGCGCTGAATGTTTATGATCTGTTTGTTTACGTGACACACAAAAAATTTACTCTGGGCAATTTCTCTGGGTATGTTCATTGTTCTGTAAGCTTGTGTGTGCACGTTTGTGGCTGTATCCTCTCCTCTAATCTTCAAGCTAATTTCAGCCAAAGAATTGACTGGAGGCAACAGGAACAATCCATGAGCTTCCTCCAGAAACATTTGCGTGGACTGCACAAGCCATATTTCCCATTCTCCCAGCCTAACCGCAGTACAAGAAAGGCAGGAAGACAAATGAAAGCTGAAGAAACTACAAGGTACTCAGCTGCAAAACTCTCCAGCACAAGACGCTGCCAGCATCACAGTGGACATCCCAGAGATTACCCACCCTTCGGGTTTCTCACGTGCGTGGTTATTATGTAAGGTCATATGGTCTGACACATGTGTTCCTCGAAGTGATGGGCTTCCTGGACTCCATCCAGAGGATCAATGAGGATTCTATGATCAACAAGAGCTTTGAGAGAACACGGCTGTTCAGCCAGTTGTACCCTGCCTGAACAGTTAAAGGGGATGACTCTACTTTTCTAGGAGGCTTGAGAGCTCAGTGGAATTAATTAATGTGGCAGAACTCCACACATTACATGCTACAGACTGATGTCCAGTACCGATGCTGATAGAAATTACCCAGATGGAATATAAAAGTTGCTTTAAAAAGACAAGAGCCTCTTAAAACCTCTTCATAATGTTAAGATTTTAAAGTCACTGAAATAAATGCTATCCACTAACAACAATATTTAAAGTGGGCGGCAATCCTGGTTCCAGCATACTTCAGCTTTGCATCAGAACAAAGCTATCATAAATTGGTTAAAAACCACAGTGACACGCAGTTGACACCCACGTACGTTATACTGGTTCCCAAGAACAAATGATATGTGTATAATATCTCAGTATGCGCCATGTGTTATTGCTGTTAAGAATAATGCAAAGTACTTAAAATCTAAAAAAAAAAAGTATAATGCAGTTGGGGAAAAAATGTAAACTTCTGTTGTACACATAATACATATTCCTCTACATTCTCTATCAAACCAATATTGTTTACTAAAGCATTCTTTGTACAGCTAGCAAAAGATCAACAAGAGATCAAAGAGTGGTATATAAATAAAAGAATAGTTTTAACTATTATGTCTCCAGTCCTTTCCCCTGTATATTCTTACTGTAATACACATGCAAAAATTACAAGAATTATTATTTATAATTATCATACACAGATATAAAAATGCCACCTGAAACACAAAGTACTAGGCTGACAGAAGTGGTCTCTGAATAACAGCGACTCCTTTGGATATTCCAAGTAATTGTAGTAACAGGAAATCAACTAACAAAACCACCCTGGTCAGGAGCTACTCTTCTAAATGGCATTAAATACTACTAATGTGAAAGAGTGGTACATCATATAAATCTTTCCTCTATTTTTACAGAGAATGAAGTGCCATCTGACTCCTCACCTGGAGCTCCACAATACAGTTATTCTGACTGACAAATTCATCTCATTTCCAATCCAAAGTTTGCTTCATCTCAATCTGAGGAACTGAACAGATGCTTCCCCCATGAAAAATGACATCCAGCCTGCTGCTGACACTTCACTGGTAATCCCAAAACCAAGAACTATGGACTCACTGCAGTGTAAAGAAAATGTTGCTTTTCTGCTAAAACCAAAGTATTGATTCTGACAAAGTCCTACATGCAATCATCCACCCGGTTCAAGGAAGAGCAGCTCTGCAGGCTTTACCCAGCCCTCACTCCACAGAGCAGCTGAGCAGCTGCTTACCTGCTGGTGCAGGGAAATCTGCTCAGGGAAGGGTTCCCTGCTCTTACCTGCCTGCCAAGAGCTGGCAGAACATCACTTGCTTCCTTCAGTACTGGAGAACAGCCTCTCAGCAGAAGGTGCAAATAAACCCTAAACCCCCCTCATTATTTGTTTTTCTTTTGTAAAACACACTCCAGCAGGTGATGCTGTCACTAAAGTTCTCAGGATTTGAATTATCTGAAAACACATTAGCAAAATAAATGAAGGTGAAATGGCATTT
Source organism: Aegithalos caudatus (assembly GCA_013389925.1). Taxonomy (NCBI): domain Eukaryota; kingdom Metazoa; phylum Chordata; class Aves; order Passeriformes; family Aegithalidae; genus Aegithalos; species Aegithalos caudatus. Next base: position 145,059 of record WEIU01001684.1, on the reverse strand, counting down.
CAAATACTGGTTTCCCTGGGTTTTATTTTTCCACAGAGGAAAATTTCACTAGGGGAAAAAAGTCTGCATCAGTTTCTGAACTGAACATTCAGACTAAGGCTTGGAAATAAACTTAGACATGAAAAAACTAATCTTTTCATTTATGAAGGGAATTGATTATTAGCTTGCATAATTCCAAGTTCTCCTCTGGGTAAACAAGACATTCAAGACAGAGCATAGACAAAAACCAGATGATAAAAAACACAAGAAAGAAAAAGAACCTTTTAGGAAGACCATGTTAAATGCACAGAAATCCCTTTTTTCTCAAAGCCTAACACATTTTCCCTGCATTTATTTTCCCACACTTAACAGATACTTTCCCTAACACCCCTAAAAATACCAACACTGATTCTAGGCATTATTAATGAGCACAAGCTACATCTCCCAACTGCAATAATTCTAGGCTGAACTTCATGTAGTAAACATTGCATTCCACAGACTGATGAGCCAGCTCTCAGATAAACATGCTTGCTTAAGTATCAAGTATTAACACCCTTTGGCAATCCGAGTCCATGCAGTGACTCAGTGCAATTATTCCGAGTGTAACAATAAGTGGGCAGTCATGCGGATTTGTAACCTTATTGGTTTAAGCATGAAATTAAACAAGCAAGAAAAATTATTGAAAACTATTCAATTTTAGACCAGACTAGGGACAAAATATGAGTAAGTATTATAAACATGACATAATCTCATTTAAGGAGACTGTGTAACACATAGGTTTTACAAATAGTTACAGACATTAATCTTGTTAAGTTTATTTCCAGAGTTTTATTCAGTAACAGGATTGATTGGCTGGAAAAACACAGGCTCAGACAAAAAACTAGCTGAAAGCTCTATTTTTGTCAGTGACAGATTCTTAAGTAACTTATTTTGTTGTCTTTTGTTCCAGGACTATAAACATTATTAGCAATTCTCCAACTGGCAAGAGAGGCTGAGATGTTTTGTCTTCACCATTCTGGATTGCTTTTTGTTCTCTTACACAATCCAAGAATTGGGAAGAGGCAACAATTTTGATTTCCCTTCCCTGTAAAGATCACATTTCTTTTGCTCACAACTGGGATCTTTCTGCTGCAACAGTGAGGACAGAACTGCTCCATGGCTTGCCCTTGCTCTGGGAAGAGATGGGTTGCAGATCCTGACAAGCAGACCTATTGCAACCTATGAGCTTACATATCTGACAACCAACATTACCATCCAGTTCCTTGTCATTAATTTGCTTCCTATCATCACTGACTTCCCCCAGCCAAGCCTCTGCATGGCTTTCATGTGGCTGCAGTTATTTCTATTTGCACCAAGAGGTCATTTCATATGTTGCTAGCAGAAGGGAGACTGCTTTCTTCTGTGACTTCAGGCAGCTTTTAGGAAACAAAGATTTCCTGCCCCCTTTCCAACTAGAGGCAAAGGTCAGGGAGTCTAACAATGAAGCACACTGTTGCAGCTCGATATTTTAGTGCTAAAAAATTTACCCACAAAAGCAAAGAGGACAATTGCTATATAAAACTCCATGCACAAACACGTCCCATCCAAGACATGCTTGTAGCCCAAGCACGGATTTGTGGCCACTAAGACAATGCCTTTATCGATACCTTTCCCAAGAAAAATGGTATGTTACTACATAAAGGTCCAACACTTTAAAAGTGGTACATCTGGGGTTTTGTAAGAAATGAAAATCCGTGAGTACAAAACAGGATACCTTCCTTGCTGGACTCAATTGCTAATGGTCACATTCACAATTTACTTCCATGCTGTGACCTGTCCCAGAGTCTCTGCCATCTGCTTGACCTACTGAAAGCATTTACACACAAGGGGTGATTTCTTTAAATCAACATTATCTTCCACTTTTCACTAATAAGGCTACATCTGACTGACTGTTCTCCCCCTCATATTCCTCATATTCGGGATCCAAGAGAAAATACACTGGATCAGCTTTGCCATACATTTTTCAGAGCAATATAATAATGCCTGGAGGACCAAGGCCTCACTACATATTTATGAGCTCCAATTTTCAAACAACACCCTTCCCAGACAAAGGGAATAATCACCAAAACCCCACAGTGAAAACTGTTTCATTATTTGGATCACAGCTTGTAAGTATGGTCTTTGCTGTCAAATACAGGGAATGGCTGCTTTTGTATTAATGTTCACTATAGCTATTCTACTCCATTTGGAGGAGATGGGACCCTAAATCAGCACGGGTCAATGCAGTGTCTCCCATCTCTTTGCCTATTTCACTGGATACAGTATAGTGGTCTGCTGGATGTAATACACTGCATTTAGTTTTTGCCATTTTCATTTCTGCAGAAGAAATGTTCTGCAGTTCCCCACAGAGTAGTACTTTTTGTTTACATTTTTTACAACACTCCCAAATGTTTCATTCAGAGGCAATACTGTCAGTATAATAGTTTATACTATACACAAGAAAATGCCTTCTCAGATCACACTCGTGATCCAGCCTACCATCATCTTCAGGAAGTAAAGCTACAGGAGCTTCAGGGCAAGGTGCAAAAAGACTAACATGGGTCAATCCCAGGAAAAACTACCCCATCCTGTCTCTTCTGTTCCCCTTACTGTGCTGGAAACCAAGCTCTGAGGAGGATGCCTTTGCCCCAAAGGACGAGGCTGTCAGCTTGCAACTTTTTCCAACAGCTTCTATCCTGGAAAGCCTCACTCCTTCTGGTAACTCACCAGGATGGAGAAAAAGCTCATTTAAACTCTAAGACTTCCTCCATAAAAAAATGAAGCTGAGCCACTTTCTCTGCCCCAGACATTCAGGCACACTTTCTTCTGCAGGTGACAGAACTCATCATGTAACGTGCTCATCACAGCACTTCCCAAACTGGTCAAGCATGGGATAGAATAAGGATGTATGCAGAATAGAAATCCATCTGCTTTTCCTGAATGGCTTCAAAGAAATTAAAATCCTCCATCTACTTGCTGACTTCCTCCATTAAAGACAATTAGTTAAATCAACACACATCTATGACTGTAAAAAACAGGTGTGTTGTATCCAGGGTTTGGAGAAAGACAAAAAATATTTACTATGTAGGCAGACTAGCTGTATATGAGCAAAACAAACTGAATTCCCTCATGCATCAACAGCGGAGAAAAAAAAAGAAAACTTATGGTTGCCTCTTCAGCTGGGCAGAAGCAACATGTAGGGCTTCTGACAGGCTGATTAGATGACTTCTTTTTTAACTACTCTCCAAGTAGGAGACAGGCAAGAAAGGAGGTGTAAGTCCTACTGACAGATAAGCAAAAGCATGTTCTTCTCATGCTCCAGTCCCTGAAGACCTATTGCCTGACCTGCAGTACACCCTTATTTTTCAGTAGACCTCCAATTCCCTGCTCTTGCTCTACAGAGACACAGGTTCATGCTCCAGCCCTCTGTCCCCACATTTCCAGCCCATCCCCTCCATACCTTGGTCCAAGTAGCAGAGCGAATGACATGGACAGTTTCATAGTGGCTGTAAAGCACCCGGGACTTATTCAGTGGGACCTGACAACCAGGAGTCCTTCTCCAGCCCAAGTGAGCCACCACAGAGTAGTGGCATGGACATGGGTTCCCTGAACCACTGGAGGGCCTGCCAAACTCAGCCTCTGCTCCAGCACAACATTCCTCTGCCCAAGGGAAATCATTTCCCCTGCAGTGATTCACTGACTTACAGCTGGTTAGATACTACCCCCATCTCTTTGGTGAATGCAACATACACAGGCACATGGTCTGCAGCTGCAGAGACAAACCCCAGGGGAGACAGAGTGATTGATGTGCCATATACAGCCTGCCACCAGTTGAGAAAGTTCCCATCTGAAAGGATAAATTGCTTATCTTCAGTGTCAGAAGTTCTTCACACTGTCTTAGATGAAGGATGTCTAAGCCAAACCCCTCCCTACTGATAAAATTCACACAGATCCATAGAGGAAAAACTTATTTCTCATGTGAGTACCAAGAACCATGTGCTTTTACCTGGTGTTTCTCCTTTTTTTAAGGACAGAGAAAGGAGGATGAAGGGTGCTTCTTCTTGTGGCCTGTGTTTCAGTGTGGGACAGGTCTACACGACCATCACAGCAGCTGCAGTGACTGAGACCACAAGCCTGCTATGCATGGGGGCCAGCCTAGGGTGCAAACCTGACTCCCCCTGAGCAGTAAGTATTGTGGCCAGACTCCTGGCACCCAAACTAACCTCAGTTAGGCCAAAAGTTCCAATATAATGCTGCTCCCCATCTAAAGCAGATCCTGTTTTCAATGATGGCTTCACCAAAGCAGAGAACAATATGAGTGATGGTGGGGATGGGACAGAAAAGCTTTACCAGTGGTGGAGTGCAGCCCCACAGCCAGGGAGAGACAGGCTGGTTGAGGGTAGATTCTTGCATCTCAGGAGAGACTACTGATGAGAATCCCAACAAGACAGAAATAAAGTGAAAAGCTAGGTCACTGAGACTATAAATGCCTAGAGGCATGAAAAAACTTACGCAGAAAAGCTCATTAATCATAAAATAACCTCCTGTGCCTTGCATTGGGGGATCCAAAATAAACACTGGAAGTTTTAAACTCTTTTCAAGAAATTACACCAAACTACATGAATTCTGGATGTGTCCATGTTTGGGTTTCTAGGCAATAAGATTTCAGTATAACTCTATCCCATGCCAGGTACTAGCTTTAAAATGGAAGTCAGACCTCCTTGATGTGTGATGGTGGGAGGTCTGAGATACTGCACATGACCAAATAAGTCTACTTCTCTGAAGAAATTGTGGGATTCCCCCCCACACTTATATGAGAAGCAGCTGCTTCTTTTTGGTGGTGGTGTTTGTGTGTTTTTAATGTAAACGCATTTCCCCTTCTCCAGAAGATGTTCCAGGGTATTGTAGCACCCTGAGGGTAAGTCTTGCGTGGTATCTTGCTTGAAAGGAAAACTGAAGTTTTCTCCTGCAGAGAACTGAGGAGACTCCACAGCCAGGGTCCTCCCTGAGAAGAGGAGCAATACAGTGCCAGAGGAAAGCAGAGGGCAGGACCTCAGAACTGACCTCAGGATTTTCAGCCTTCGTACCTAATAACAATGCTACACTAGCACAATACACGTCTGCAGGTTTGAGATGTTAAAACAAGACCCCTACAGCTAAACGCTAAAGCAAGCTATGGTGAACAATCTAAAAAATGAGGACCCAATTACATCAAATTTTTGGAAAACTGCTCAACAAGGACAGTTCATTACACAAAGTCCAATTTTAGGAATGACTGTCATAATAAGGGTGTAAGAAGAGCTTTTTCTTTCACTTTTGCCATTAACGGAGACTCCACGTGGAAGGTCATTTTTGCTGAGAACCAAATGATATTGCTGCATACTGAGAAGAGTAAACAAAACTGAAGAGTGGAGACCCTACTGTGTGTACCTGCAGCAACTCCAGCTCAACACATCCATCCTCCTCTGACTCGTTGACCTTCTCTACTGCAATAGCTGACCCCTTACTTTTACCACTTACGAGAAATGCAGCTAAATGACTGAGTTTGAAGCACCTCTGAAGAAAGTGGTCTTTTTATTGTCCTCTAACCTGAAAATTTCATGGACGGGTTTTACTGGAATCACAGAATTGCTTAAGTTGGAAAAGACCTCTAAGATCATCCAATCCAAACATTAACTCAGGACTGACAGGTCCAACACTAAATAATCATGTCCCCAAATGCCACATATACATGTCTCTTAAATACCCCACCACTGCCCTGGGTAGCCGGTCCAATGCTTGATGGCCCTTTCCATAAAGAAATTTTTCCTAATATCCAATCTACACCTTCTCTGACACAATCTGAGACCATTTCCTCTTGTCCTACTGCTTTTTACTTGGGAGAAGAGACTGACCCCCACCTGTCTACAATCTCCTTTCAAGTAGGTGTAGATAGCAATAAGGTCCTTCCTAAGCCTCCAGGCTGAACAACCTCAGCTGCTCCTCCTAAGACGTCTATTTCAGATCAGCTTTGTTGCCCTTTTGTGGACACACTTTGGCACCTCAAACAACTCCTTCTTGTCATGAGGGTCCCAAAACTAAAGTCAGTATTCAAGATGTGGCCTCACCAGTGCCAAGCACAGGGAGACAATCACTTCCCCAGACCTGCCTTTAACAGCTACTCTGGTGCAAGCAGATTTATTGTAAATGGCTGCAGAGTGGAGAAGGTAAGCCAGGAGCCTTGAGATGAAAACCTGGCAGTCCTCTGGAGAAGCCCCATATGAATCCATACTTTCAGCTCAAGTTGCCAGCTATACATGGCTGCAGAGCCATGAGATTTTGGCTTAGCCAAACAGGAATACAGCTGCCCTATCTACTGTTTTTACAGCAGCAAGAAGGGCGGTGACACAGTCTAACACAAGGTGTGCCACAGTGCCGGCAGAAGAGCAATGTGTGTGATGGTCTTTCCTCCAGCTGCTGTGTAAAGGCATGGACCAGTGTCCTCCAACCAAAGCACAATGCAAAAAGGTGGAAGGGCTTTTCTTTCCTTACTGGAAACCTACCAGAACAATAAGCACCTCACAAAGAGCACCACAGAACTTAGCAAGCTCATTGCTCATGTCTGCAGTGCCACAATTCTGGCTCCTAGTGCCTTGGCTCCTAGTGCCTTGTCCATGCATATTTCAGATTGGGCAAGGGAAATACCCCTATTTAAGTGACTAAATTCAGTTATCATAACAGGAATGTTCTCTGTTCACCATAAACCTCTTTTGTATCTGGTAAGTGCATCTGGGAGGAGAGGGAGTAAAGGGAGGAAGATATTCTGCATTTACATATCCATTAACTTAGCATGAGAAACAGATCAAATGTTCATTTTTTCCATGTTCCAGGACATTTCTTCCAGTCACTATAGTTTCTCAGATACCAGCATCTCCCTCACCTACATATTCACACTAATCCATATAAAATTATGAGTCATTACACAAAGTTCCATCCAGCCATTCATCCTTTGGGGGAGGAGGAGGAGAGGGAAAATTAAGAGCTGTTTGCAATTTAATTGGCAGACTTTACATTTTTGTTCTGCTTCCATTGGAAAGTGTGGTGCTAATTTTTCTACCACAGCTTGCAGCCACGGTGAGATCCTAATCTGCTTCATTTACATCTACCAGGACTGCTAAAAAATAAAATATATCAGAACTGTATTTGCCATGTCTCTGGTCACTGTGCAAGTTCTATGTGCTGAAATAATGCTTGTGTTATTTCAGGGAGTCAAATGTTTTAAAGCTCCCTGCAACTCCTAAGTGCCTTTTTCAGCTGCTCAAGCCTTGGTGTGATATTCTTGAGAGCACAATACCTTCTGAACTCATTTTGAAAAAAAAAAAAAGTACCATGGATTCACTCACAGTGCTCTGCAGCATACCCTTGACTTTGACTTTTATACCATAAAGCTTTGACATTTATGCCCCACCCTGTCTTTTTACTGTACCTTCTAGTCAAAAACATGGTTTCCTGTAAGCAAGCAGCTCTTTTTGGGGCTAATTTTGTAGTGAGGATACTTAGGAAGACGCTAATTAGAACAGGTATGTGGTTTTAGTTCCTACATTATCTACTTTGACACAGGAGTTTTAATTATGTGTTTCTCTTTCCAGTGTTACAGAGAACTGGACTTCGATTTTTACTCTTGGTATAATTTCTGATTTTTTTTTTCTTAAATGCTTCTTGGCTTTGCGCCTTTTTCTTCCTCATTTCCTAATCCAGCCTGGCAGCTGAACATAATATTTATGATTATTTCAACTCAACCTCCCTTGTCTTGTTCCATTTTGCACCCAGCCCTTAAATCACGGTCTTTCCCTTACAAGCAATTCAGGGGCCATTCCCACTGACTGTGTTACCCAAGAGGTGTGAGTGGCCCATTGGTGCAGGGACTCATCCATCACCCTGCAGAGCTGAGTTGGGTTAATTCCACAGGTGTTGCTGAGCTCCCAGGACCATCAGCAGGTACCACTCAGCAGCAAATCCTTTGGTGGAGGACTGGAACAATCTACTTGAGCTGCCTCCGGAGCTCCTGCAGTGCCCAAGGAGGAACATTTGGGACATCTGATCTATGCATGGATTTTGGTGAAGTGGATTGCAGGGTTACAAAGAATGGCAACCTGAAGTCCAAAGCTAATAATACACAAAAGACACCAAATCAGCACTCTTTCTGCAGTAGGTAAGCTAAAGCCAAACTGCCATGAGACTTTCAGCATCTTTTCCCAAACTAAATCAGTTTAATTCTGTGTGACTTTGCTAATGATTCACAGGTCTTGCTACATCTTTGTCGAACATTAGATTTTCCTGCACTTACTCCCTTTCAAAACATGTGTCAAGCCTTGACTTCCACAATGGTTGCATATCAACATTTTCTAAAGTGTCAAACACGCAGAGGAAAACTACTGTTGGGTCCTTCAGCAGCCATCTCAGTTGACAAGGAGATAGGAGGTGGCTCAAACATCAGAAAGACTGCTCTGCACCTCTGATATCAAATTAGCTACAACTGACAGTTCAACTTGCTTGAGCTCCCCCAGAGCAGAGCATCTAGAGCTCCTGTCAACCGAGCTGATGCCAAATATTCCAGGTACCTTCATGGGAAAAACAGACTTTTCCTCATTTTAAAAAA
>WEIU01001684.1:122824-136396 GCA_013389925.1 Aegithalos caudatus | reverse complement strand
AAAAAAAAAAAAAAAAAAAGCAACTATAGGCACGGAAAGCAGCACAACCTGCTAAGAAAGAAGTGTTACATGAAGCAATGTGTGCCCATGTAGGTCTGCTCCTTTCCATTTCCACCTCCTGCCTAACCTAGCACATGCAATTTTATCCATCATAGCTTGCTGGGCTATAGCATTTCATCTGAAATGTAAGGGAATACAAGCCACGTGCAACACATTCAACAAATATTCAAGGCATTAAGAGGCACCTGAAGAGTTCAGGAAAATTACAAGCCCTCAAGTAAAGACTTCAAAATCACAAGGAAACAAATCTGTACTTGCAAATGTTAACACCAAGCTTCGTGGGGTACGATTGCAGAAGAAAGTCATCTCATCTACAGAGAGACTGTTTCCTCACAAACTCCAGGTATTTAAGCTTTCTTTTTATTTGATTTTAAGGCTCTCCAACAGTTTGCATTAGGTATTTAAAACTTACAAGCCGTGAAATTATTTAGTCTGAAAAAGCGATCCTTGAAAGGCAAAAATGCATACTTTTAGCTGATGAGTAATCAGGGAAAACTTTCATTTCTCTTTTAAAAATGAACTTAGGCTTCTTGCCCTCTAAAAATTATGGAAACTTTTAAAGGCAGAAAATGCCATGGAGGAAAAAAAAAAAAAAAAGAAAAAAAAAAGAAGAAATGCAAGACTAGATAATTTTAAACCCTTTGCATACCTAAAAAGGGCATATTAAACCACAACCTTAGTCACAAACCTCCAGCAAGCGCAAAGACGAAGTACCGCGGGTGCGACATGCAGCCGCTTGGCTGCCGGCAAGGCAGCGGCTTGGAGCGCACAGCACACGCCAAAGGAAATGGGTGTCATACCTCGCCTGCCTCCAGCATCTCCTCCTCCCCTCCCCACCCTCCCGACCACCTGTAGCAGCCTCAGAGGAAGCAGACATGCTCCCACATACTTTCCAGCTATGCTGCGCCAGCCGCAAAGTACGCACGCAGCCAGCAACACGTGTGAAGATACATATGTGGAGTACCAGCATCGGGTCTCTCTGCAATGATTAACCTCCTCTGCAAGCAAGACAAAATTACTTTCTCATTTTTTAATTTAAAAAACAAACCAGAAAAGCAGCCCAAGGAGCAAAAGAGAACCCCTCCATCGCATTCGTGCCCCTTCCCTTTCTCCCCCACACGCACACCTACCCACACCTACGCTGTGCTGGAAAAAGGCTGTAAGCACGGCACTACCACTGTTGTGTCCTGGGTACAGGGAGCTGTGGTTTTGAGATTAAACACCCAGTAAAGAAATTTTACTCTTTTGACCAGAATTTTCCACAAGCAATTGAACATTGGTGAGGAAAATAAAATAGAGAAATGTCGAAATTTCCTCTCATGCTCAGATGCAGCTATATGGTTGAGATCACTCCTCGTGATAACCTAAAATTAGGGCAAAAAGGACACACACCAAGTGCCTGAGAGAAGAATCCTGAAGAAGACGCCTGGCCATGGGGACCATGCTACTGGAGACACTGGGAACTGGTGCCAGAGTAGCACAAACCGGTCTGGGGTCTCTCCTTGCACATACCAGAAGGGTCTCCACTTCAAATACACTGCTATAAGCATCTTTTCATCAGTGGTCAGTCTTTAAGGGAAGGAAAAAGAAAATGGAGGGAAAAATAAAAAAAGAAATCATGTGACACCCCCACTCCCCTGAAAAAACCAGCAGCCACAGAGAGGCTTGAAGAGAGGAAGTTTTACCCCTGTAAACCCCAAAGAAGAAAGGAGCATAAAAAAGACACAGGGAAAGCAACTGTTTTCCAAAGGTCCTCTGGAAACTCTTAGGGTACGTTGCCTATTTGGCAACAATGATCTCTCTTTGAGCCATTTCATCTTTGCCAGTACGTCAGGGGAGGGACCCATGGGTGGGGAGGGAGTTAAAAATATTAAAAAAAAAAAAACACTGAAAAGCTATTTGTAAACTGTTTCACCCCAGCGAACCCTTCAACTCGCGGTTTCTCTAACCGACTGCACAGCACACCTGCAGAGAAGAGTCGGGGCAGGAGACACCCTTCCATAAATACCCGGGAGATCCCTTGCCAGGCTGCCCCTCCCCGGGCACCTCTCTGTGCAGGATGATGGCAACAGGTGCCCATCTTCCTGGAAATAGCCTAAACTTTACAGTAAAGTAACAAATGGAAGGTGGGCAGGGTACAAAACCACATAAATACATATATATATTTCCTCAGATAAAGATGCCCTGAATACAATTTCATCTTTGCAATAGTCAACACTGCCCTTATCTGGGTTTCAACACATACAAGGTCTCAGGCACCTGGTCATCCCTCCTTCACCCCACCATCTCTGACTAGCCAAAGAAAGCAGCAGTGCCAGGTGTTACTAAGTACAGCTGTAAATCCTGCAGCCTTCTCTGCCCCATCTAGGTGACCTGCAACCCGAGGTGTCAAATCCAGCAATTAAGCTATCCGTCAAACCCTGCACAGTCCCATGAAAGCCAGATGTCCATCTCCTCCAACATCAGTTCAGCGCTCCAGGTCTGCTGCCCAGCATTGACTGCTGGACATCTGGAGCAAAAGGCTGGGAGCAAAGACATTTTTCACAGTTCTGGTTTACTCACTGTCCTACAAAAGGGCACTAATTCTCACCTCTGGGTGGACTACTACTTTAAAGTAACAAACAAAAAAACACCAAGCAAATCCCAAGCCACCTTCAGGCAGTGAATCAGCCACGTGCACAGCATGCACCAAACTCAAATGAGAGCTGCACAACCAATCTCAGCCTTTGCTCTTCTCTGCCTGCCCACCCCACCTTCACCCTGAAACCGGCAAGGAGCTTCTTCACAATGCTCTGAAGGTTTAAATCAGAAATATGCAAGCAATGCTAGTGTGGTCAAAGACATCCTGGGGGGAGAAGCAGGGGGGGGAAGTGCATTAACTAACACTGCTGATGCTGGAAGATGTGCAGGTAACCAGGGGGGACAAATCCCAAAGGGTGCTGTTCAAATAAGCATTACCGGTATGGCTGTTTGTCCAAAGCATCACCAAACTATCAAAACTTGCTGAGGTGCAAAGCAAGACTGGAAGGGAAAACCTTTCAGAAGCACTAATTCTTCACACTGGAACACGGTTACCAGGATACTTTCAGTATCTACATGGAATGGAACTGGGGTCTAGGAATCCGGTCTGGGAAAATGGATGTTCTTCTACCTTTTCCTCAAGACCAAATGATTTTTTATTCTGACAACAGCTGAGCACAACAGAACTCTGCTATGGCCCCATCATACTGCAGACTACAAACCCTATAGCCAATGGTTACTCTTTCCTCTCTACAACCTTTTGCATTGCTTGTTTACAGAACTGTGGCACCAAGAAACCCCTAAAACCACATGTATCAAAGGACATCATAGAGAAGACATTTCACTGCAAGTGGTGGGGGAGGACGACAGGCACTTGGGGAAGGAACAAGGAAAAGTGTGAGGCTAAGCAAACCACTTCTGGCATTCATGATTACCACTGCCACCTCACCCTACCCTCCTGCACATGCACACCCTCTCCAGAGTACTCAAGTCTCATCTTTGAATTCCTTTGCTGCTGAGTGTAGCAGTCAGCTATCTCATGTTATTTTAGAGCAGACAGTAAAGACTTTGGTCCTATAAAGTTCTCCTATGACATTACTGACCTTGTTGCTCTTTACGCTACTCCAGTTTCCATAAGAAAAAAAAGTAGTTAAATTCTCAAGTGATTCAATCAAATACTGTGTTCATCTTCAGAAATAACTAGCATCACTTTGAGATCAAAATATCTACCCCACTGCTATAGAAAGACTTCATAGCCGTAAGTTCTATATAGATAACACTTCAACAGCACAATATTTTTTTTTCCGTACCAAAACCTATCATGAAAAGCACCAGAAATATTTGTAACAGGCAGCTAATACCAATTACTACTTTCCTTGCAAGTTATTTTCATTAAATTAGCCTTGATAGCATCACAATTTGTTGAGGTAGGAAACAATAGGAATCAACAAGCCATGGCAATCTGGGGAGGGAAAAAGAACTGTGGAGGTAGTATTTACCCCTTGAAAGCAGTATTTGGGAAGAAAAACAAGCATTACACTGGCTAAATAACATGTGGGTTGCTTGTACTTGTGCACTGCATTTGCAACCTTGTGTTTTGCTTTAGTAACTGGGGCTAGACAAAACAACTGGACTGTAGCTGTACAACACCGCATGCCAGACCTTACTTTGATCTTACAAAATGGTAAAAAATTTTTAGAGAAAGTTTAGAGATTATCTGAATGATACTCACAGCTTTTTAAGCTTGGAATTTGCTGGTTGGTGCATTAAGCATTACTCACTTTCTGAACAAAGTGGAAAGTTAACACAAATTGGCAGATGACTAACTGTCCAAGAAAGATTACTGAATGAATCACTGACTCTACTTTTAGTCTAATAATAAGACAAATTAAGAGGACCAAGAAGGGGGAAAAGACAAAAAAAATTTCCTTGCAAAGTGTTTAAATTTGCATTGCCCATGAATTTCCAGCTATGACAAACTATGCATGCATTTCATAATTTACCATGAGTTTTACATTGGGGTTAGCTTCCTGACAAGCCTCATGATTACTTCACAGCATCACTTAATTTGGATTTCTGTAAGAACTCTGCTCCACACTTTCCCTTGGTACACATTTAATAAGTTACAGGAACAAATTAAGGGATTGGAAATGAAGTTAAATTGCTGAGTTGAGTCACAAGCACTTGGCAGGGTACAGGTTCCACAAACAAAAGTACCTCAGGCACAGGAGATACCTGAAGTTGACCTGAAGCAGAGTTTAGGTTTCCCAGCTCAAGAAGAGAACCTAACCAAAAGGTTCCTGACATTTTCATTTTTGCTACTCAGGTTCTGGTAAAAAGTGTGCCTAATGCACAACCAGTGTTCGTCTTTGCAGAAAATCATCCCAGGGTGCTGCTCAAGAATGCAGCAGTGCCATCCCCCTCCCAAACAGCAGCTGCTCCAGCAGCCTGGTGGGGCAAAGCTACGGACAGCAAATCTAGGAGATCTGGGCTTGCCCCTCAGCAACCTGCACATCCACTGCTCCCCCTTGTCTTTCCCACATTAGCTCTGCTGCTCTTTGGTCTTACTCATCAAATTTTCTAGGAAAATTAGCCAGGGCTAAGAAAATAGTAAATTGATGTATACACTAGGTTGAGAAGCTGAATCAGCTCAGCAAAGCACAACAAGCACATGACCAAGCAGGACCTTCTGCTCCCACCCAGTGGCACAAGGCACTACCAGCTCTCAATTTCACCCTCATTTTGAAGGATGAAATTAGACTCCCTCCCTCACCTGAGTAAATTCAAGCCACTCGGGTCATCTGCTGAACCTGTTAGTCAACATTGCTTGCCATCACCCCCAGAGTGATAAAAGGTTATGAGAAGACCCGAGGGTTTAGGAATGCAGACACATGGTTCAAAAAATTCTCCATACTCACCAGGTCTGCTCATCTCTTTGTATGTAACAGATTTAAAATTCCCAAGAGCTCATCAGATCTGGGAGATTGGTGACATGACCAGGTTGCATGAGGCCAGGAGCCAGAATCATGTAGAATTTAAAATAGTTACAGAATCGCCGAGTAGTTTGGGTTGGAGGGATTTTCCAGATCATCTAATTCCAAAGTACGGGTGTCTTCCAGTGGACCAGGTTGCTCTAAGTTCCATCCAGCTTGGCCTTGAACATTTCCACATCCATAACTTCTCTGGGCAACCTGTTCCAGTGCCTCACCATCCTCACAGTAAAGAATTTCTTTCCAATATCTAATTTAAATCTACCCTCTTTCAGTTACTTGAATATTTGCAGGAGATAGTACTTCTGTGTTTTGTTAACATTGAAGACTCACTGGATTGAGTTCTGCTTTCCTCTAACTTTTCTTTCAATTGTTTTTTGCAGACACAAGCTGGAAATAAATAACCCAAACCTCTCATGCTCCAGGAAGCAAGTTCCTACTGCCAAGCTACAGGTTAGGCTAGGCAAGGCTACTACTGATTTTCTGCAGAGCCACCACATTGCCAGAGCAGGACAAGAACAACCTTCAGGAGATGGGGCACGATGCAGGGATGGTCAGTGCACTTTGGGGACCAGATGACCCAGCACCAGCTCCAAGTCTTTTAACAAGTTTTGGTTTAATTTGATACATTATCCAGGCTCTTGACAGATACCACAGCAAAGGTAACATGCACAAAACTAACCCCACACCTAGACTGAGTAATTTCCTGCCAATTTAGTTCTCAGGGATGGCCCACTGTGGGATGAGACAGGAGCCAGGGCAAGCAAAGGCAAGGAAAGGAGAGGCTGAGCAGAATCACAGCCCCAAATTTGGCAGCAACATTGTCAGCTGCCCTTCACAGGTCCAGCCCTCAGTGACTTTGGACACAAATCCCATTTCAGAGCCAAGAGCTCAAAACATCAATGAGATTTAGACACATTATTCATTTGCCATGATCCAACGTTCACGACGCTTCTAATGGCATGATTTTCTAAAGACAAGCCAAACTCACTGCTGAACCTGTGTCTCTTGAACTCTGAATGACCATGGCCACCTTATTTTGAAGTCTTTACCGATCATTCTTCTGTGAACTTCAGTAAGAATTGTCCCAAAATAAACCCCTTAAGTTGGAATTTGGCCTTTTATGCAATATCCATCTGAAAATAATAAAACCTGTCTTATTGTTGCCATGTAACAAACAACTGGATTTCCACATGTTGCAAAGCTTTATTTCCACAGGCTTCTGCACCTCTATTTTTAGTGCACTTCTCCCAGTAAGAGGCTACAAAACAAAGATCCTCCATCACAGTCTGGTTACACAAGAAACTGACAAACACATCCAAGGTATTTCAGCACAACCCAAACCAACTACATTAATATATGTAAATATTTAGTGGTAAAAGATGCCCGTTGACAATGAGGGAGCTGGGATAAATCTAGATTTTCTGAGCGGATTTTGTTAAAAACACACACTCCTCATTTAAAATAGAATAAGAAGAAACAACCATCACATCCTTATAAGGAACAACTTACTAGTATAAATATTGCAACAACAGAGAAAGTAAACATGGAGGTTTCATAAATGTGGGAATTTTCACTCTAACAGGGAAGAATATACTGTGCCTCATGTATAGCCTTTAAACCTTGTAACAACACAGGCAACTTGAAAACAGATAGCAACACTAAATAATGCAGCAGATCAGGAGACACTGATTGGACTACCACTCAAAGTACAACACCTTGAATAAAAATTAAAATTTGATATATTCAAACATCATCAAGGGCATGCTCTGCTTACATGAAAACAAAACCTCGCATTCTACAAGGCACACTTTCAAACAAAAAGCAGAACGTGCTAGAGGTTGCTTCACTGCATTGAACACAAGTGCAGAAACTTGAAAAAAAGGTAAACAGCTAAAAGGATTTGAAAACTATTACTTTTTGAGAGGAAAATAAAATAATTTAACAGATCACTTTCTGATTTGTACTTTTTTCAGTATCACTTTCAGTACTGGAAGATGTGTGCTTCCTTCCAGGTAGCGAAAGACACATCCTACAGTTGTCATTTATGTTTCAACTCCTATTTTCTGTTCACTTTCCTGTCCAGATCCTCTGACCCCCAGCTAAAACAGCAATACAGGTCACTCAGCAGTCTTACTGTGCCTCTCTTCACCAGATAGCAAAAGAGGTAGAGAATAGCAGCTCGGCAAGATGAGGCAGTGTGCCAAGTCTTCCCCCAGTCGACATAAATACATTATATTTTCCAGATGCACATCTCTGATATTGAGGCTAAGGATCAGCAATACTCTATGGTGAAATGCAAAACACTGAGAAGTCGGGAGTGGGGATGACTTTTGCACTGCAAGCAGTGGTATGAGTAGGTTTTCTTTGGAGGGTACAAGGTCTTTCATTGCTGCACAGCAAACTGCTAAATCTTCCATAAGTTTTTTTAAAAAAATCTCAAAGTAATATTTTCCAACCTTTCACTAAGTGTAGGGGCCAAAACCACACGTTTTAAAGGTCTTCCACAGTTTTATTATTAGAAGTAGAAACCCTACTGATACTGATGAGTCATTTGTATTTGCGGAAACCAAGAACACCCATTTTCTTCATGTGTTATAAAGCCCTCAGTGCGGTTTTCTATTAATTACTGGTCAAAGCAGTTGACTAAAAACAAAACAAGTGACATGAACTCACCTTGTTATTAAACCCTGCTCTATAGCTGCTGATTTTATCACACTTTCAAAGACCGCTTATTTTTCACCCCATTCCACAAGAAGAAGAAAAATACACAAAAGACAACTACGAATCTAAACTCCCTCACAGTAAATCCAGAACTGCAGATGGCTAATTCACTCCACTTCTGCAAAGGCTTTTGTGATCAGCTAAGAAAGAAAGAAGAAAGCAGGGGAGGAAAAAAAAAAAACAAACCACAACAAGAAGATCAGTTAAAAATCATCAGTCAGCAGCAGCAGCTATCATTTTAGAATCCTTATGAGTAATCAGAATAGAGTCTGTAAATAAAGAAGCAGTTGTACAAGAGTGTGAGCAGATGAAGGAATCCTTTCATGCTAGCAGCCAGTGATATTGCCACACAGGAGGCAAAAATGAGACTAAGAAAATGCAAAAATTTGAAAATTAAAGACAGCTAAATGCAGGTTTTTTTAAGTTTAATCATAATTCCTTGCTGGCTTTAAAGAAGATTTATGCCATAAAAAGAGGTGGAGGGCAGGAGACTCCACAGCACAGCCTGCATTTGGAAAGGGAAAACACAATTCATAGGCTAGACTTGCCATACCCAAATTTGGAAAGATGCTCAGGGGGATTTTTTGGTAACATCTCAGTAACAAAAGAACACCCACCCCAACACCAACAAAAACACCTAAATCCTAGAGGTTTAGCTTGCTGATCAGTTGCATCAGAATGCACGCACTTGGGGTGCAACCTCTGCAACAACACAGTGAACTTCCACTTTACCCTCCGCACCTAGAGGAATGCAGCCTGGCAAAATGACAGTGTGTTTTGATGTTGCCGGGGAAGAAAACCACAGCAAAGCAGTGACCGGAGAACCGAAAATAACCTTTGAACAGCGGGCTGGGCACTGCCGGTCGCTCTGCCCGCGCCTCCTATTGTGGATAGTTTATAGCCAGGGTAGCTCCAAGCTGCACCAGACACGTGAGTCAGCAAGAGCGGCTCGTAGGAAACTGCTGACATGTTCAATTGCTCTCACACACACCGAACACACCTACCCGGCTAAATAAAAAACAGCCTGCATGCAAATCGGGGTGAAGGAACACCTCCACACCTACAGTTCCTGTTTTCCTAGTTCAGGTTTAAATTTTAGAGCGATTACTAAAGAAAGAAGAGGGAAAAAAAAAACCAAAAAAACAACAAAAACAAAACAGGAAAGAAAAGCCCTCAGTGAATGTCAGCTATAACAAGTAGCTGTGATTAAGTCTCAAGGGTCATTTTGTTTATTTAAGCTGCTTTTCCTCTTTTCAAAAAACAAAATTGCTGCTCCACAGCCCAGAAGCCCTGCGTGGTGACAGGCAGCAAACAGTTCCTGTTTTTCTTAGTGGGGAGACTCCTTTTGAACCTGTGCACCAAACCCCATCTACCCATCACAGCCCAGCTGATTGTTTTCAACACTCCGGAGGAGAAAAAAAAAACAAAAGCAACACACACACACACAAAAAAAAAAAACACCCAAAAAAAACCAAAACAAAAACTTCAGGCTTTATTTCAACTCCTGCTAGGGATAAATTCTGGAAATTCCCATGTTTTTTGTTCCTAATAGCTTTTCATACATCTTTTTCAGTTGAGATAGCAGAGTTAGTTGTATGCAAATGATAGGTCTTAGGAATAAATCTGGGAGGATCTGACCATTCATTCTAGGTCACCTCTCAAACTAAAAAGAAGAAAAAGGCATAGCTCTGGTCCCCATGTATCTTGCCCCTGCAACCACCACCTGCACCACCTCCTCCTTCTGTTTCCTTTGAAGCACTGAATCCAAAATGTCCCAGCTGGCTCTGAGGGCAGGTTTGCACCAGCAGGTGTGAACAGCAAAGGGGGAGCAGACACAGAAGGCTGCACAGCAGTCACGGAGGGCTGAGGGGTTACACACAGAGGGGGCTGCGTGCCTGGCAGCCCCCTCACCCACACAGGAGCTGCAGTTCGGCCCCCACTGTATTAGGAGCTTTTACAGACAGTCTTTTTCAAGCTAAACAGGGACACATCTATTGATCTGCTGAGATGCCAGTGCAGCACAGGTGGTGTTCTTCAGATTGTTGCTGTGGCTCCTTCTGCAGGAAGATCAATACAATCGAGCAGAGGAGTCTTCTGAGCCCAATTTTTGACAGATCAAAGTTTTGGCGCACATGTAAACTTTGAGCATAAGGGCTTTCCCGAACTTATTCCCTGGTTCCTTTTTATTTGCCTGTTCTGAACATGGGGTTGCTCTTTGATCATTAGTTCTAGTAACTCAGAAGATGTAAGTCCATCACTGGTCATAGAGGCAGCATTTGTATACATTCCTCTGCTTGCCTGCTTTAAAATTGTAATTCATAGTCTAAGAGTGGCATAGTATGCAGTGCTCTTTTCAACCCACTACAAAGATGTTTCTGCCTATCTAAAAAGCAAGATGAGCACATTGCAACTCAGCTGGCTATATTCATACATTTTACATCTTCTTGATGCAAGCTTCAAATAAATGTGTAATATTCAGACAGCTGCCAAGGTTAGTATCTGTTGGCTGACTTTAAAGAAATTATGACCGTTTTTTGTAACAACCTGAATGAGTACTTTGAGCACTATTCCGGAAATCCTGCAGGAGTTACAGGGAGTAGAACTCTACTGCCCATTCATCTACTACAACAAAATCATTTGGGCACCTGCTCAAACATCAGTAAAGAACGGCAGTATCAGAACAACACTCTTCACACATTGTCTTAAAGTATCTGTAGCCCTCAGGAACACTGAAAGCAGCAGGGGTAACTCAGAGAAAGCATGAAGTTTAAACCTGAATTTTCTTCAGCACATCAAAGGAACGATTAGTGTATTTTCCCTAACAGCTCAACTCAGAAAATCCTTATATACAAGCATCACACCCAAAATGAACAGAGCTGAAAATTCAGACCCAGAGGTGAAAGAAGCATGCATGCCTTCAAATCTAAGTCAGACCTTCTCAACACTACAGGTACATTCTTAGTGTAAACTAAGAAGCCATTCAGAAAGTATTCCTTTGAGTAAAAGAGCATATACATTTTGATTTGAATATATAAACCATGTTCATACCACCTATATTAAAACCACAAGAGACTCTGTTCATGTCATACAATAAATGCTATTCAATTTTACCAACTGTTTATTGCCTAAAAATGTCATTACTACTGAAAAGATTACTTCGCATATATTAATGTTACACATCTCAGTTTTCAGCTTAGTGCCAAAAACCTCTCTTGCTGTGGTCTGCGAAGTCTCCTCTTTATTGGTGCTTATGTGAAGCCCGACCCAAAAATAATGTCACAAGCACACAATGACAAAACGTCTATTTTAATTCTTAAAGAAAATACACACAGATTTTTTTTTCCACACCTTTATAGAAAACCTGAAAAAAAAATTGGCAATAATACTGCAGCCTCATTAAGAAAAAATGGCACTTCAGACTGAAAAATCAAGCAACGAAAGTTTTAGAATAAGCAAAGGCAAGCAACTTCTGTCACATATTCCACACTACACAATATCTATACAGGGTTTTATTTTCAGCTCTCTTTGTCTTTTATTACGCACTTGCAGAAAGAGATATGTCAGATTGTTATATGGAGATTTTATTATTTTAATGAGTATCTGAAGACTTCTCCAATGTCAAAGGTTTACCAAAATCTCCTCATAAACTCAGGTTTTATGCCTAATTTCCCATCCTGTGCAACACAAAAGAGCAAAAAGCCAATGTATTCTTGCTGCAAAATGAATGACTGAAAGCCAAGAGGAAAAGAGAGGAAGGCATCCCACCTACATCACCAGACCAATCTGCCAGCATGCACATTACCACCAACAGATGTTCCAGATGTGCCTCTGGGTCAGAAAAAGACTAGGAGTACCTGTCCTAAAAACATTTCCCTGTGTGAGATACCTGAGCATAAGCAGTTGTTGTTGATTAACAACTCGGGATCTGTCAACACGTGCATGAGTCATCTATTTACTGCGTGCATCTTCTCCATGTACTCTCCACAATGGTAAAAGTTTTTTAAAAATTTAGCTGTTTAACCTCAAGTCTCACAGCAGAGTTGCCCAGCATTGCCTAGAAACGCACACTCTGCTTTTGTGGAGCGTTTCTGCAAAAGATCCATAAATATCTACAGAACCACGGCATCTCCAAAATCACTAGGGACCTTTCTTGCCCACTTGGCAGCTGTGTACTGGTGTACGTACATCTGTTTGAGTGGTTCACCCAGCATTACAGAGGAAACTAACAAGAAAACTAGACCTATGATCCTGATTTTTCAGTTCTCTACTTTTCCAATTAGTCACGGCTTCCTTCCATTCCTTGAAGAGCACCTTCAGAACAGCCTTTGAAGCTGGAGGGTCAAATGTGAAAAGCAATGCTGAAAACTCAGGTTCAGTACACGGCAGGGAAGTACAACGCCGATCCATTTTGCTGCACAGCTGCCGAGATCCCAGTGACAGGGGGCAGGCGGGTGGACACAAAAGGCAACAAGGCTTTTAAAAGAGCAAGCCCAGATGTGAGGTGGAATTTTATTTCTGTTTGTCAGATGTACAGCTCCTAGAACAGCAGTTTAAAGCTGTTGTTTATGGGGCTGTTGAAGCAAATGCCTAACACACCACCTTATCGTTTTATTCTACCCATTTCATCTCAACAATTATCTCAAATTTCTCTATTTACATACCTGAAAAAGTCAATTTACCCAAGCATCACCACCCTCCCCAAACTGCAGAGCATTCCAGCAGCTACAGCAGAATCTCAGACAATTCCTAGCTCAAAAAAGCCCTCAACTTGTTTTCAGCTCGAGCCTCTGAAGAAAAAAATTAAAATATGCACAAGTTTAGCGACAGTTCCAAAGTCTCTGAAAACGGGCTTTCATCATGAAAACATCGACAGGGCTTCAACTAGAGCAAACAGGAATGCTGTAATTTCCCAATCTTTCCAACATCTTAAGGAGTATTTCTAGTCAGATGTCGTCCCTGCCTCACGTTTATTCTTGAAGACTGAAACCCGGAGTTTACTCCGCAGCTTCAACAACAAGGGCACAATGATCTCACGGCAACTGAAGCGATTTAAGCAAGACACCCGCTGCATGACCAAAATAGCCCGCTCCACAAAAGGAGAGGCACGGTTTCACACTTAGCCTCTTTCATGACAGCCAGCGTCTCCGCGGCGCGCTGCCCTGCCTGCACGCCGCGCCTTCATGATCCCAGAAACTGTTACCGGAGTTCGCATCCCTCCCCGAACCCACGGGACCGGGGCTAGCGGGGGGCACACGGCGGGACGCGCCGCCCGCCTGCC
>WEIU01001684.1:64534-121573 GCA_013389925.1 Aegithalos caudatus | reverse complement strand
CGGGGGGCTCTGGGAGTCGTAGTCCGCCGAGAGGGGTCGCCATGGCGGCGGGGGCGGCCTGAGGGGACCCCGCCGCGACGGCTGTGGCGGTGGAGAGGCACTGGGCAGGGTGTGACGGGCAGGGTGTGACGGGCAGGGCAAAGAACATCCACCCCGGTCACCCTGGTTGCCAGCGGGGCGGCCTCGGGATTGATGCCTGCGTTATTTTGCGCGCTCCGCCCCCCGGAGAAACCTCATCCTACTTACAGTGCCAACCGCAAGCACCCAGCAGTCATGAGTCGGCCGTGCCGAGCATCGCACGGGGAGGTGAGCGCTCCCGGGACTGAAAACAAAACCAAAACCCCGATAAGTGATCCCGGAGCGGGAGCGCTGATTGTTCTTCGCCTCCACTCGTGTGTGTGTGTGTGTGTGTGTGTGCCTGTGTGCGAAGCGCCCGAATCCGAGCCCTTTTCCCACCCCGAGGCTTGGCGCCATGGTTCCTTTTGCCAAGTGGAAAGCTGTGATTCCTGCAAATTATCCTGTTGCCGGCAGCCAGTGCTTCTGAGCGAGACCCCAAATGTCAATGAACATGAAATGCAGTTGGGAGAACTGGTAAATGAATAAGCCGCATTCTGCAAGCCCGAGTTACTCAGCCGGGCTCGGACAGAAAAACATAAAGATGAAAGACAGCTGATAAAAAGGAAAGTTGGAGAATAAATGATTCACAATAGGGGCCGTGAGTGCGATTATCTCTGGAGACATCTCTAATTAAAGGGCGTTGGATAACTAGAGGGTTACATTTTCCTGGGTCAGTGGTCTTGAAAAAGAAATTGCAGTTGCAGTAAATGTCAATAAAGAATGATGGTGACCTACTGCTAACAAAAGCACGTTCAGTAATTAACATGTGCATGTTTGTTATTTTTTCTGCGTTTGTCAGTTTTCATTGTACATTTTAATCCTCTGTTTCCCCCTTTCACTACAGCCAGATGATATACTGTGTTTTCTGTATGTTTTAGGAGCCATTCCTGTGAAGTTTTCTCAAGGATATTTTCTCCTGTAATTGCAGCAGCTACCTGCATTTTCAAAGTCTGCTAAGCTACAGAAAACTATGTTGTCAACATAGATTCAGCTCTTTGTATGTCAGGGCAAGCATATAATCACTTCGCAAAACCGTGGTTCTCCCCAGTTTGCATTTTGCCCCTACTTTTCCTAGCTACGCGTGGCTGTAGAATAGCACCCCGCTGGAGATTTTGACTCATAAACTTCACTTTGCCTTTCCAAGTGATGTTCATATAAAGCCTTGCTCACCAATGCCATTTAGGTTCTGGAGACATATATGGTGTTAAGCACACAAAAAGTCCCACAGGGTGTAAGGAAACTCATCATGTTTATACACTAGTAGGGCTGAGTCTTCGTGTTGCCTTGTTTTTCCCTGAGACACGAAAATAATTTTGTATTGGCATGAGAGGTAAAAATACTATAATGAGAAGGACAGAGAGATAAAAATAAGCCATGCAGCATTTGTAATGCTTTAGTTAGCACACTACATGCCCATTATGCCACTGCATTCAAAGTGCACATACTCTGTTGTTTACAACACACTACAGGAGATACGGCTCCAGGTCGTCAAAGCCATCCAAACTGAAAACTCAACAAAGCACGCCATGTACGCTCTGCACATAGCACAGTAAATTGCCATTTACCTTACTGGCCAATGTTTTAAAGTGAATGCTGCTATTTGGCTAAAAGGAAGAGTAATGTGAAAATGTCCATTTTGGGTTTTATTATTCAATCTATGCTGTGATAAAATTTGCGGTGGCTTCAGTGTGAATGAGGTCATGCTTGTGCAGGACAGAGATACCAGTGCAGAGTGAAAAAAGGTAGAGCTAAGCAGGGAACTCTGCACAAAGGCTTCTTGAAAACTCACCAAGTGGCTCTATGCAGATTTTGGCACCCAAATGCTATTAATCATTTGTGATCAACTCATAATTCAAGACAGAGTTCACATTCCCGTATGTCACTCAGATCATGATTTTGTTATGGCTGTTGTATCCCCATATAACAGTAGAAACTGGGGAAAAACTGACAGTTGTTTTCCAAATACAGAAGGAATATTATACTAACCAAATGAAGCCTACTGTTTAAAAATGCTATTTTTATATCACATATTTTACATTTTAATGCCTTGGCTTCCCTGTTCATTTCCAATTTGCTTATATTCCAGGAACAAATCTAGCCTGATATTGTTTCCTTTGCAATCAACTATCTTCATGCCTAAATTTTTGTATATGTAACTATTTCTGGACCATTCTTCTTGCAGTGCAGCCAAACATACATTCCAGGCAAATATGAGTTATTTGAAGAGGCGTCATGTATGGTCTCTCAAAACAATAGACAATTTGTCAAGCAATAACAACAAAATAAGGTAAGAATGAATGTGAAGATGTACAATTTAGAAGTTGACCCAAGAATACTTAAGGGATAACTTGCCATGAATGCTATAACTCATCCTCCAGAAAAGGCTGCATCCACACATTCAACAACATGCGTTGGCTCAGAGCTATGGACAAATTTCCTGGTTGCATGTTACCTTTACTAACATATTAATTAGGTGGTTTCTCCACACTGCCATGACTTCATCTCTTTGGAGAGGACTGCCTGGTTGAGCTTATGGCACTTGACCTATTTTTGAGTGGTTCTTTTTAGGATCACACAAAACTTTCCAAAGTAGCTGAATTATGAGTATATATTTCAATCATATTTCATATGTAAATTTAAAAGATTTTAACGTGAATCCAATATTGTAAAACATGTCCCAACATCCCTTTCTGAGATCTCATTTGCATATCAATCTTGTAACTTGAATAGTCTTAATAGTGCCACTTGTTGGAGAGCTCTGTGTATTGCAAGGTATTTCAGTCACATATTTATTAAAACAAACGGCTTTTTCCTAGTGAGAGGCAATTCCTAATTTAAAGTGCAATGGAAAGACAGGTACTGTAGTCTTGGCTTCAACCACGCTGACTCAAAGACTATGAATGAGCAACACCTTAGTGGATCTTATGCAATTTGATCTTTACAATGGTAATGAAGGAGTGAAAAGGGAAAAATGAGGACAGATTTTGCAGGTTTTAATTCAGGAAATTGTCATTTCCTTCTGAAGTACATTTTGCCCTGCAGCACTTGAGTTGAAAAATATCAGTTTTCCTGGGTAATCCCTGGTCCTGTGCAGAGATCTATGTCATTATTGGTAATTATGCACATATTCTCCTGGGTAGAATATGCAGGTAGAATTAATGGCATTGCATCATTTTCT
The DNA here is from genome assembly GCA_013389925.1 of Aegithalos caudatus. NCBI lineage: Eukaryota > Metazoa > Chordata > Aves > Passeriformes > Aegithalidae > Aegithalos > Aegithalos caudatus. The sequence continues at coordinate 118,278 of WEIU01001684.1, read as the reverse complement.
TCGCAGTGATTAAGAAATTCACAGTTGATTATTGATTATACTAGAGGCACCATATGTCTTTTTGCAAGCAGATCCTACCACACCCCAGGCACATTACGTTTCCTGGAGCACTGACAGTACTAACAGCACGCCCTGAGTCAGTGGCAGTGACAGCTACGAAGGAGACATTGTCATGGTGTGCAATATCAAAGATCCACAATGTAGTGTCTCCGGAGCGTGGCTTGACATCACATCAAAAGCTCCACAAAGGAACATTTGTCATGCACAAAGCTTCAGATCCCTGGCATGGTATTTTGAGGATATAGTGAGATATAATATTGGAAATATATTGAGTTACCAACAAAGTGTTGTTGCTGGGACTAAAATTATAGTGTCAGGAAGCAAGGCAGGAAAACACGGCAGGCACTGACCTTTAAAAAAATTGATGCAGGTAACATAATAAAGAGGGAATATAAAGAACTCTTTGTACGTTAAGAAACAACAACCTTAACGAATAGTTAAGGTTTACACATTAGTTATAGTAATTAGTTATTAGTAATCGTTAAGGTTTACACAAAAAGTGTTCTGTGGTCACTAAAGTGGATTCTCTGTTTTTTATCTTTTTCAAGGAAAAAAAAAAGAGAGGTAAACTGTTCACGTCACCTGCTTGCTGGGGTCACCCAACTTAGGTTTGACATGGTTTAATTGGGAAAAAGTAGTGGCAACACCTATGCTAAACAGGTAGGATGAATGAACTGAAGATTATTCTTTCCAGTGGTTTTACAGGAGATCAGAATTTGTTAGTCCCAAAGCAAACACAGCCCTGGCAGCCTGCTGGTGCTTTGAAGTTCAGTGCTGTGTAAAGCAGCACAAACACAGCCCAAGGCAAGTCCTGGAGATGGCTAGCGAGGTTTAGGCTTTGTCCTTCCTCATTTTGTTTTAAGTCAGGGCTGTCTTCTGAGAATTTCCTCAGTTCTAGTACTGCTTTCAACTTTTCTTTTTTTTAACTTAGTGTGCTCATTATTATTTGCAAATTGTGAGTTACATTTTAGAATTTGAATTTAGAATGGTATTTTAAAATATAATATAAAACTATTTTTTAAGAGTTCTAATGATCAGCTCTGTCAAATTCCATGATTTTGCAGGACAGGATGATCCCAGAGTCTGCTTCTAAAAGCAAGGAAATCTGAAATTACATATTTAAATATTGGTTCACACATTCTCCTATCACTAAGAATCAGCACGGTCAAATGGTTTGAGGGCAGTTCTGTGGGCAAAACCTTGTTTCAGCTCAGCTTGCTCAAAAACCTTGTAATCCATCTTTTCAATGACACTTATAGTTATTGTATTAAGAGTATAGAAATTTGGCAGAAATTAAGGCCCATTGCTTTTCAGCTAGCCTTGAGATCAGAGGGACTGGGTGGGGCTGAGCTTAATTTCTGATTACAACCAATTTGACACTAAGTCCACTTGCATTCATTAAGATCTCAGATGCACAAATGGTTTGGGTTACACTAAGTCTGCTCTCCATCACAAATTCACAAATAGTGCAGTGAGCCAATTCAGCACTGTAGGTCTGGTCACGTTCAATAGGAACTTTCACAAACACAGATTTACAAATAGTGCTGTTTATTGGAGCAACATTTTAGGGACTCTCCCTAGATTGCTGGTGATAAGTTCACTAGACCTGTAAAATACTAGCATGTAGCACTATGCGCAAGTGTTCCCAGGTGTGCTCTGATGCTGTCAGAGGCCTAAATCTTACCAAAAATGTGTCACTGACTTTGAGGAAGAGAGAGGATCAAGCCCATTGACCTGCCTGTATTGTGAGGGATTTCAAATGCCAGTTTCTGCTTTGGGGAAGAAGTGGAGGTAGTCAAATATTCCATTACTGCTGTCATAAGTGGAGGAGAGGGGCAACCACTTCACGTGTAAATGGACAGTTACAAAGAGAGAGAGTACAAAGACAGTGGGTCTTTTGCAAGGTCAGCACAGAACCATGACACCTTGCTACCACTCCCTCTTCTGCCCTCCTGATAACTTATTGCCCATCAGCAGACCGTCATGTCCATGGTAGTTCCTTCACCACTGTCTCATGGAAATCCCTTCACCGTATCAGTTATGGCATAGCTCATGGCTGTAGGCCTCATTCCTATCCCAGTTATCCAGAAAAGTGAAGATATCTGCAGCAAACTGTGAGAGGAGACAAAACATGTGCTTTGTCCAGGCTGTCCTGCAAATCAGGGGATGCACAAGAGGATTAGAAAAATGCTTCTTTCTCTTGAACAGTGCTGAGGGAGGGAAAACATCTGGGACTGGGGAACAAAGAGGGCACGCAGAGGTTAATCTAGATATGACAGAGTGGTGTTTGCATTCTAGATATTAAATGTCAGGCTGGCGACTTTTTTCCATTCAAGAGCTCAGAGATATTTCTGAGCAGTCTAAATCACAGTTCTGACATGTCTCAGGGCACCAGTTAGTTGTGAAGGTTTGATTCAGTCATTATTTTGGGAAAGAACAGAGGATAGGGAAGAAGAAAAGCACTATTCTGTGGAGAGGAATTGCTATTTCTAAGGACTCTTCTACTCCACATTGTCTTCAACATCAATGAGAGTTTATACAGATGCACCAATGGCAGAATAGATTTTAATCCACTTACTAAGAGCAAAAGCCTAGCTGTAATTATTACTCACAGAGGTACTGAGTTGGTAACAGTTGTGACCTTCTAGCACCCATGATTCTGCTTTCAGTGCATACCATAAAAGGGGCTTTTCCTTTTTTTCCTAGATGGCCTGTGCAGCCACAGCAGAGGACATCTGGCTGTTGTCTTGTGAAAGTCAGAAGGAGTTTCTACATAACTGGCAGTTCTGGTGGGATGTCTGACTGGATGCCTGGCTGCCTCTTGTGCCTCTGGCGCTGTCTCTCTGAGTGCTGTCTGGACTGCTGTCATGGTGGCTGTGTGCTCCCTTTGCCACTGCAGGAGGAGGAATACTGGGCACGCTGCTGCTTAAGCCATACCTGGAGAGGTATTTCTGGTGGTGAGTCACGCAGGATGTAGCAGATGGAGCCATGGAGACAATACAGCGCTGGTGTGACTGGGAGAGAAGCCTGGAGCACTGGGGTTGGGCAGTGGAGATGGAGGGGAGGACAAAGCAGAATGCAAAGCCACCAGCTTTGTCAGAGCCCAGCAGTAGTAGACACGACTCTGTTATGGGGAGTGTCCGAGGTGTCCAGTATGCCTTCAGAGGGAGGGGTGAGAAGTGATGCACAGGAACACTTGGGAATGTGAAATTTAAATGACAAGTCTGATCATCGAGTAGTTTAATAATAACACGTGCTTCATGGTGCTGAAACATGACTGGAGCTTGTGCTGGTGAGGGTAGTTTCTGGCTGGCCAGAGACTGGAGGACTGGTGGGAGTGCTGGGGGGAACTCAGAGGGGGCAGATTTACTGGCACTCAGCAGGCACACACTGGCCCTGCTGGCATGGGAGCTCCCTGCCTCTGATGGCCTTAGGAAAGTCGCTGGAGTATTTTGGACTTGTTATTAAAGGCTAAATCCCTGACATGCTGAGGTTCTGAGAGGGTATGGGGGGCTTGGAGTGCTTCAGTGCTACACTGAAGGCTTTGGCTTTCGCAGGGGTAGTTCATTTTGCTTTTAGCTCTAATACTAACCAAAGACTTGGGAGCCCAGTGAAACTGGTTTTCCACTGACATATTTTATTTTGTGTTTGTTTCATTTACTTCTCACATCCATTTCTTTTGCTTTTTTCAAGAAGACACCTTAAGCAAGGACCAGGGCAGAAAATGTATTTCTGTAAGGATGAAGATGACTCTTTCCATGCAGAGGGATTTATAAGCTGCCTTCAACTATTTTTTGATTAATAGATAGTGTTACTGAAGTGTTAACACATGAGGCAGAAGTCAAGCCTCTGTTATTTTTCTTCCTTAGATGTGAAAGCAAAGTGCATTGGCTTGCAGCGTGTGGTGTTTTTGCAGGGTTTATTTGGTAGCTGCAGCAAATAATTGTGACCTCTGATTACAGGAGTGATTTAAAACTGCTCTTTGCTATGTTAACTTGAAGTTGTGAACTACAAAGGTTTGCAGTGAATAGCTTATGAATAGAAAAGGGACTCTGTTGGAACTTGCTATTATGTTTGAAGTTGGTAGAAACTAGAGATTGAAAAGACCCGCTGGTTCACTGAATTAATTCATTGCACATGCAAGACAGAAACTCCTGGCACACTGATATCCTTCCTATGTTTCTCAGGAAAAAGAAAATATGTTGAGATGTTTCTGTACAAAATGCTTTGACACAAGGCAATCCATTAGGATGTCTACATTTTGCCCCAGTCTGCCATCCAGTTAATTTTTACATTAAATTTTCAATGTCAATTGCAGAATGACTAAAAAATTAAAGCTTCATGTAGAAGAAAGATGATTTATTATGTATTTCTCTTTCTTGCAGTGAAAAGAAATGCTATTCTGTAGCTGTTTCTGTTCTGGTTTTCTCTGAAGAATTCTCAGTTTAATCTAAATGTAGATGTTGTGAAAACATACGTGAAACACAAGGCTGATAATGATTTTATTTTTGTTTGGTTGTTTGTTTTTTTTTAAGATAAGTCAGAAAAACATTTTTAGCAACTGGCAGCCCATGACTTTTGAAATCCAGTAACCATACAGTAAAATCTTGTAAGCAGTAAGCAAACAAAATATTGGTGATATTTGCTGATTTTACCAAGTGAAAAGAAAAAAAATAAACAAAGGCTGTAAAGAGTGATGAGCAAATTCCATGTGAAGAAATTTCACTTGTCTGATAATTGAACTTAATTTAATTTAACTAGATGTGTAGGCAAAGAAATATTTTCCTTGCTCTTTTTTTAAAATCTTTTTAATGGACTTTCATAGGAAGTTGATAGAGTTCCTCAAAGGAATATAGTTGCTAGCTTCAATTTATGAATGGTACAGCCTACTTTTGTCTTTAGCTTATGAAATTTGGTCTATTTTGTCATGACTACTTTCTTTGTTAAAAGGTAAAATGCACATTGGGCAAGTGCTCTATGGCAATTTGCATAAAAAGTGATGACAAAGAACAATTAATTCCTCATTATTATGCAGTGAAATGCTACTTTGCTCCTAAGTGACTGTAGAGGAAGGTTTTTTCCCTGTGTGTAAATCTGTTGCGGCATTGTTCTAAAAATAGTACTTAAGAGCCCTCTGCACTCTTTATAAATCAGGGTCTTTGACACTCCAGGCTGTTCTCCATAGAGAGATTTTTCTCACACATGCTGAACACTACAAGTATCACCCCAAATATTCATCACAATAATAAGCATCAGAATTCTGTTAGATAAGGCAAGATAGAGTAATTTAGTATTTTGTCAAATTAGAGCTCTATCCTTTTTATCTGGAGATCAGTATTCAAAGTACACTCAGATCACACACAAATAGAAACATATTCCTGCCACACACAGCTAGTCTGTACAGAACAAAGAGTCAAGATATCGTTGTCTATGAAGGCTTGATTCTGAGTACAGATTTCATTACCAGCTCACCATAGGATAATGAAATTCCTTCGGGGCAAAGATGAGGTACATCAAAGAGGCAGCATGGAGAGGCAGACTTTGTTAGTGCATGCTCTGTCACCTGCATTACTGGTCCTTGCCTGCCTTTAATTTGTAAGGAAATGCTAGTAATTCAAACCCTTTTATTGGACCAACTTATATTTATATATGTATGTGCATAAATGTATGTGTATACACAGAGAAATATAGATTTTTTTTTAACATACAAAACCTTCTGGAAGCTGTTTGGCTTTGCAGCTGAAATGGAATACAGAAAATAATTAATTTCTCGCGAGCAAAAAATTTCCCATACAGGTCCTAAAAGCATGTTTGTATTTACCAAATAAGTGCTGTCTGCACCATGTAGATAAATAACCCTTCCTGCAACATTGCCTTTTTATTTCTGTAGCAATTCAGAGTGACTTTAGTGCCTATGGAAAAGCGAGGACAATGTTCAGCAAGACCAGGAGCTGCTGAAGACATGAATCACCAAAGTTTTCCCACAAAGCTTTGCCAATACAGGAACAAAAGGGTTGCCCTACAGAAACACACCGCGGGTCTATCTAGTCCAGCATCCCGCCTCTGGCAGTGGTCAGTAACTGGTGCTTGAGAGCAAATCAAAACCACAGCAAGCACCTAGCTAATTATGAGATTTGATGTGTAGAGGAAAAAAAAAAAAGAGGTTGATCCTGACTCACAAGAGAGCAGTTTATGCCCTGAAGCATGAGGTTTGATTTCCCTTGTATCCGTTTGCTTAACTCACACAGTTGCAAATACTATTTATGCTTAAAAGAGTTTCTAATCCTCTCTTGGATTCTAATCAACAATCTGCCTCAATAACCCGAGAGTTACCAGGAAGTTCTTGGGGCTGAGCACACACTGCATGAAAGTTTTGTGCTTTGCTAGTTTGGGGAAAGTTTTCCAGCCTTGGCCTAACACCCACTGCCCCGAGGATCAGACCTAATTGTCTAGATGAAAAATACCCAAGCTACCACTCCCTTCCCCTTGAGCCCTGCCTAACTGAAGCGGTTCCTTCCCAGCCCCCATTTGCAAAAGGATTGTTTTGGAGAGATTTCTTTTGCTGGCACTGGGCACTGATTCCCCCTTTCTATCCTTCTAGGAGGTTTGGACAGGTTCCTCTCTGTGTCTCACCTCTATATGTGAGAGGTCTGCCAGCAGTCAGAGGATGCTGCCTCCCTCCCACTGTGGCAATAGAGAGGGCAGTGGCAGGCAGAGGAGCAGGGCATAAGGAAGGTTCACAGAGGGCAGCAGTGGTGCTGGTTTCTTTCTGCCCTTTCAGTATTTTCTCATGTTCTGATTGGACTGCTGTGTGAAAGCATGCAATGCCTGTGAGACTCCCTCTTCTTCATAGCTTAGTCCAGATTTTCTTCTCTCCTGGGCTAGAATGCAAGCAACACTTTCAAATCATGCTTTGATGACCTTGCATGACCTTGAGCACCATTGCAGTGTGATCCTGGCTCCATTACAGCAGAGTGATAATCCTCTCTGCACTCTCTCCATTGCATGTGGTTTTCTACTATATACATTGCAAAATGGTTATTTAAATCCAGCATATGGACCTTAACAGCAATATCAGAAGGTAAAGGAGATCAAAATAGGCTTAACTACTCCCCATGGGGCCTAAGTGCTCAAGCCTAAAGGTGTGAGCCTAAGCTGAACAGAGAGGTGGCTCCTAAAGGAGGAGGTTTTCATCCCAAAGTTTTGCCTTCACAACCTGAGGCTGTCATTGCTGCACAAATGAAGGAAGACAAACATCAGTTTTGAGGTGGCCAGCAGACTGGAGCTCAAGGGTGTGTTTCTGAGACAGCTCTAAACAGTTCTCATGGCACCCCTGCATCCTCACCTCTGGCTGTGTTTTTGCATCTCTTCCCTGCTACTTGCCCCTAAGGCAGGCACTGGTGTTGCAGTAAGACCGTTTGGGACCTCAAGTGGCTGCACACTTCTTTGCAGAATTAGTTTTCTGTCAGTTTAACTTCCTGAACCAGCTGGCCAGGAGATCAAATAAAACCAGGACATGTGCAAAGGGAGGATGGGAAGGGAAGTCTGGGGATAGGGCAGAGCACCCCATATTGATGTGGATCCACTGCCTCGAGATTCCAGCGAAAAGGCACCCCTGCCTCAGCCTGGCACCCCACAGAGGGTGATCTGCCTGCTTGATGCTCCCCTGTACAGAGGTTCCCCAGCGTCTGACCAAGAGCAGCATCTCTGTTTTAGCGAGGGGCAGTGCTGTGAGTCCAAGAAGAGAGGCAGGTTGGTGCCATGGGGAAGGGAGGAGGGGAGGGGACATGGGCTCAGACAGTGAAGAAAAAGTGATGAGTCTGCTGGCTTATTGCAGGCTTAGAATGGGGAACACTTGAATCTTGCCCCTTCTGTGTGAGGCAGAGACACTGGGCAAGTTGGGAGTGCAGTGAGGGCTGGGAGCACGCTGCCTGCATGAGCAGTGAGGGTGGGCATATTTTGAGTTTTGCTGGCTGATGTCCATTTCCCTTCATGCTTTCTCCGTACCTAAAGTCAGCCATGTTTCCACCAGCTTTCCCAGGATCTCTTCAGCTGCTGCTTCAGCTATGGCGAACAACAGAACAAAACTCAAATCAGAGCCCCTGTTCAGCAATGATCTCCACACAGAAGAAACCACCAAATACAGAGGTCTGAAATTGCCTGCAATGTGTTGGTCTGTTTACCTAGCATGGCTCATGCTATTTTATTTGCTTAAGTGTCATTACATACATCCTGGGAGAGGTGGGAGGAATGCCTTCTGCAACCTATACTGAATTTTTCTGAAACCATGATGTGCAAAGAATGCCATTTCATGTCGAGAAACTGTTATTTCACCTAGGAGCATGTTCTTTTGTGTTTTTCAGACTGCATTTTACATACCTGGGGTGTATACGTGTGATCTACTGAAATCACTCTCCATCTTCCATAATTTATGCTCCTCTTCAGTCTTAGCAGTGTGCATAAACTTCAGTGACACTTTGTCATTCCTTTCTAAATCATTTTGAAAAATCATTCAAGGAACAGCACCATATCCATGGTGTTCTGTGTTTCTCCTGCTTTACTTTCCAGACCAGATTCTGAGGTGGCAGGATGACACAGCAGAAGAAAAAATCACAGCCAGGAAGGTATGTATTGTCCCAATAAGTAAGAAATTGGAATAATGTATAATGTGGTAGTATGAACCTTGGCATAGCTATTCAGCCTAGCAGTGTCATCTCACGGTGGTGGAGGCAAGGAGAATCTGGCTGAAATAAAATGTTTCCCTTTTACTTCAGGCAATCTCTTAATAAAACCTCACATTGTACAAATAAACGTAGTGGAAAAGGGAAGATGTGAGGGGTAACCTTTAAGACATTAGGGATTTAGCATTTACTATTGTCACACAAGACTGTACTGAGATTATTTGTTTCCTATTGCTTAATCCATTTATAACGCAGTGTACTAATCCACAGTTTGTTATTTGACCCACTGCTCAGCTATGTGGAACTCTGTCAAAGGATTTTGAAAACCTGCTGACACTTTCTGCTTCTTTAATTCATAGGACTCTTGTGGGTTTGAGGGAGAGAGCTGCAGCTCAGCTGGCCTGACTCTGCACCCCAAACTAACAATGTCTGTGGTTGCACATTGTGAGCATCCTCAGTGCTGGAGTACACCCTGCATACCTTCCTTTCTGTCTCATATTTTGGAAGAGAGAAATTCTTTAGTCTTGGAAAACACCCTTATTTTCCCACTTTGCATGCTCTTGCCAGTCTCTGTGTTCTAAAGCTTAGCTTTTAATTCTTTTAACTTCATCAGCTTAGGTTTTCGTAACTTGCTCCAGTACCTCCTCTTCAGAAATGTTTATCTTCATAATAGCACAATCAGCATTTCAATAAATTTCAAAATCCCCTACTACAGTGACAACAAATGTAAATAATAAATTCAGCTTCTTGAAAATGTCTTAATCCTTGTTAATTTTGTCCTTAATTCCGTAATGACCCGGAGGGCTTACAGAGACACATATGCAGTTTTATTTCTGTTTAGTCTATTTGAATAATTATGTATTGTTTATCTTATTATCTTTGGCTGTTTGCTCCCTCTCCTCCCTCTGAATTACTGTCTATTTACAGTTTACTTGTGCTGAGCTGGTTTGGTCAGATTTTCTAACATGTCTATGTGAAAGCTCCCTCAGTGCTGTCCTGGAGGCAATGTCTCTGAAGTTCGTGGCACCACACACTACTACAGCAGCTCCTGCCTTGAAAGAGCCTTTAATGCTCTGAATTTTTTAAAAAAAAGGTTGTTTGCCTCAGTGCAGTGTGATAAAGAAGAACAATGTGATGTTTCAGTGAGTAATTTGATTTTTTTAATATAGTTATCATTAACAGCAGAGCAATTTTACCTTAAAGTTGTCAGATACTTTCCTCCTATCAGCTGCTTATAAATCCCTCATTTTAACCAATGCATGTGGTTTCTTCTAGGCTCTGTGTCAATCTCATCTATTAAAAAATGTCTTTTTTTGAGAAGAGTGGGCATTTTTGGATGCCCAAACTGGGAGTTGAGGGAGGCAGTGAGAGTGGAGCTGAATGAAAAGCTGGTAGGAGACACTGAGACTACCTGACCCAAGGACCAAGGCTGGAGCACAGACCTGCACCCATCCACCTCCCTTCACTGCCTGTAGGGGTGATTTACAGCACTGCCCTTTTGGAGTTTGTGATGGTAAAATGAGGCCCAGGATGGGACCACAAACTTAATTTGTATGTTTGATGTAAACTAGCAGTAAGGCAAATGTATAAAGATGCACAGCTAGTTCACTACCTTAGCCAGCCTGTAATTCCAAGTAATTTCTATTTCTACTTGTCACTGAGAAGGTCACAAGAGAAAAAATTTTGACTAAGTAATCTTTGCCTTCTTTTTACAGCTTTGGTACAAAACGGATTAATTAAAAAGGAGAGGAAAATAATCTTTCTCTTGTCATGAAAACCACATGTGCTGTGTAAAGTAGAGAGTGAAAAGAAGCAAGTGTTCTAAGTAGAGGATTATTTTATTTATTTCATGGGAAAAAGTAGTTCAGCTCTTTTCAAAGCAAACTATGCCTACAGTATTTTAAAGAGAAGTAAGAGGAAATGATAATTATATCTGAACTGGCTTAGGGCTAAATTCTGCAGATGAATATGGGTGTGACTAGGCAAAATGTTGTCTTGATTTTAACCTGAAGGAAAAATGAACCTATCAAACCCAGATTAATTAACAAAAACTGTTATGTGGTATTTTTTTTCTGTTCACACAAGTATATTTGATATTTTAAATTTTTTCTTATCTGAATGTAAAAATTAGCCTATTCTTTATTCACCTTTTTAGGAGTATATTCATATGCAAAAGTATGACAATTTAGTTCCAGTTTTAAAGATCCCAAATAGCCAATGTAAATATTAGTGGAGAATATAATTTAAAAAAAAATTAATGGCAACTTGAGTATTTGTGGATTTTGCTCAGAAGTAGATGGGAAAGTGAGTGAAGACCAAGGAAGCAAAAGACCCGTAGAGTTAGTGATATCTGTAGGGCAGATGGGTTTATATTATTGATCAAGGCCAATAGCCATGTTCATAAAGAGTAAGAAATAAGAAAATTATTAAAGGGAGCTTATGAATGTAAAACTTTAATAAGTGAGACATTATAGGCAAATCAAAGAAGCACTAAAGGATAAAAGAGTCCAGTCTTTTGTGGTGGAAAAGAGAGCTGCTGCAGCTCTTAAATGCAGCAGTCCTGGTGTTAATGAAAAGCAATTTTTTTCAACATCCAGAATTGTATGGGTTAAAAATTCTTTCTCAACTGACACAAGCTCAGCTAAACAGATCAAAAAGAGATGGAAAACAAAAACACAAGCTCAGAAGTTGGCTTTGCCTTGTACCAGGAGTCAGAAAGTGTCAAAAGATGTGTCATATCTTAAAAGGCTAAATGAAAAGTTATAGTTCCTCAGTACATGAAGAAAGAAAAGCTTTATTGAAATAGTTTCTTTGTTGCATCCTATAAAAATATTATGAGGACAGCATGTATAAAAGAGTAAGAAAAACAGAGGTTACTGGAAATTCATGTAAAGACGAGTTTCTCTGTCTTGTAGCATACCAAGAGAAAGCCATCACTCCCAATACAAGTGTTCCTAGTTATTTGGGGGTTGGGGTTTTTTAAAGTTTCTGGACTTTTCCGCTAAAAACCTATGGCACTTCCTGAAAACTGTTACAGATGTTACCAGAATAGCTGGAAAACCCATCCATCTTTCTGAATTCTGATCAACAAACAAGAATATTCATGTTCTGGATGGATTTTTCCAGAGCATCCACAAGTAGTGCCATACCAGGGGCTGTTCCTTCAGCAGTGCTGTGCAAAGCACCCTCCCCTGCCATGGGATGTGGCTGTGGCTGCAGAGCTGTGTGGATGCTCATCCACACTGGGGCTACCACTGCTAATTCTGTTTTCTGTAGTCAGACCTTGAAAAAAGCTAGAGAAAACAGATTGCCTCTGGCACACACTAAAGTTTCAGTAGTTCCACCATTTTGTCTTTCAGTCCCACTCATTGTGCTGACTCCTTCTGCCAGGTTTGGATGAAAGTAGTTGATAGAGTTGACCTTGTCTTGGTTTAGGGAAAATTTGGGATGAAACCTCCAAATGGAGTCCCTCTAGAAAGCAAATTCAAGAGGCCCCTGCCCACCACCAGTTTGCGAAAGGCTTCCTTTTAGAAAAGTGGAAAAAACTGTTTATTTAACAAGCAAAGTATTCACAAATATTAAAAAAAATATTAAACGATAAAACCTCTCGCTGTTGTGAAGAGATGACAAATTCAGAAAGTCCTACTGTAGTTCAGAGAGAGTCCTCTGTCTCGGCTCACTGACTGTCTCTCAGTTTCTCTGGTGCTGGAATGCAACGTTCTGGGCCCTGGTGGGTCACAGGCATGAGTTCACGGTATTTTTCTGGGTTTGCAGTTCAGGGCAGGTCTGAACAATACCAGGAAAAGAAAGAGCCACAGTTCAGGGAACTTCTCTGCCTCAGCTAGCTAAAAAATTAACTAAAAGCAAAGGAGAGCTCTCTCTCACTCCATGTCCATGCTGCAGACAACGTGCACCAAGTGAGAGAGATGAAGCTCTTATCTCTATTTTTTTGCATACAGCCATACAAAATTCCACCACTTTTCTTTCTCCCCCACTTCGCTCTTGGGTCTAGTTTTAAAGGCACAAAACTTATTTCTGGCCTAAACAGCCCAATGGGGATAAAATTCAGCATCATAAAGTCACCCCAGGATAGACCTGTACACCATTTCTGTAAACCTGGGAGTTTTTATTCTACTCCTTATTCCACTGGAAATGGGACTGAGTCCCACAGGAGTGGGAATGAGGGAGCTGAATGAAACTACTACTTTTCTCAGGGCAAGCACTGAAATATTTTCCCCTAAGACACAATTTGCAGTTGTGAGCTAGAACATTTACCTGCAGCTGATTTGAAACTTAGTGGAACTTTGTGTGCTAAACAAAGTAAGTGGGAACCATTTAATTCTAAATATCCCAGCTGAGTCTATACCTTTAAGAAAATTTTGGATGCTACTTGAGGGCTAAGTTGCTGAGGAACCCTGGTATTCACCCTGAAAATCATGGTGAGATGAAAACTAGCCAAAATGAGAGAATGCTCGGGTGGGTTTCTGAGCCTGTTTAGGGCTGCACTAATGATGGTGAGGACAATAACCATTGTCTTTGTGCCTGATGTGACAGACTCTCCCCTGCCAGCAGCCTACACAGCCATGTGGCACAGTCAGAGCTGGCTGGATTCAAAGATTTACAGTGTTTCTTAGAAAGAGCCCAAGATCGTTACTAGAAGGACTTGCAGAATTTGTAAGCTGCAGCAGCCTAAATTCAGATTGAATGCAAACACAGTAAGGATTTTGGGGAGTTAGAACATGGGCATCCTCAGGAATCCCAGCTCAGATACAAAATAGACCCTTTTCCTGACCTATAATGATGTTGAAAATTAAACAGGGAGAAATTCCACTTTCAATTAGATGACTTCTGCCTTCACATTTTCCATGGCTTTTTGCATGCCTACTCACTGATACCAGCATAAATCATTTGTTAGGTCACTTCAGAAATGGCAATGATTTGTATCCTCCATGGACTGGATAAATGGCTTTGCAGCCCACTGGATACCCTGTCCCACTGACTTCACCAGGAGCTACATGACTGTAACTGGGAGTGCTGCTGACTCCAGAGACCTTGATGAACACCATCCATTTCCTCATCAACAACTACGCTTTTTGCAGTGCGACTAGAAAATGGCATAGGTGCCTGTAAAGATGTATCCAAAATACAGTTTTTCTCCTTTTTATTTCTAAGTGCTACAAGCACTCCTCATCTTCTTTCCAGCCAAGGAAATACTGTTACAGTGCATAACTGAAACCAGGTATTTCTGACATTTTTAGGCTGCTAACATGTACTCTGGGAGGAATTGCTACATGGCCTTCTCCCAGCTGAAAACCAAGTAAAAGCAAACATTGACCATAATACTGATTAATAACTAGCTGTGATTTCCTTTAACAAAGCTTTTTTACACACACAGTGGAGAAGCAGCAGACTGTGTGTTGTTAGCAATATATTGTCCTCTCACTATTGTTAGAATGGCATTTCATCACCTCATTTTATTTGTTCCATCTGTTTCATACTTACTTTGCTATAATGCTACTTCGAGAATACTGTGGTCTTTTGTTTGTATTGATATCAGAAATAAATATAAAATGCTTTTGAAAACACCATAAGGATGGAGAGTTTGATGGGATTACAATAAAAGAAAGCAGGCTGTGAACAGAGACAGACTGCTGGAAGAATCCCTGGATGAAATGAGTTAGAGGTTATTTAGGGAGAAAGGAAAAAACATGTTCTTGTGACTAGGACACTGGACTGATATTAAAGAGGTATGGTCTTTGTTCCTGGATGCATTATTGGATTCCTTTGTGACCTGTGACAAGTCACTTAGTCTCTCATTGCCTCAGTTCTTCACCACTAAAATGGAAGTAAATATTTTTTTTTTACCTCACCAATCTATTTCAGAGACAAATCCATTCAAAAGTTATGAAATGCTCAGCTGTTAAAGTGATGAGCACAGGGGAAAATGAGTAAATCAATGACTTCTAACTCTGCTTGTGATGAGTTTAGTGAGATATTTCTCCAGCTAGTGAACCTGCTATGAAGACAAACACTGGCTTTTTCCTAGTCAGGAATGACCAGTTTTTTTGTGAAGTATAACAAAGTTTGAGATTTTTTTAATGATAATGCATCAGTAAAGAAAAAATAATGAAAACCTATTTTTTTCTCATTGCATCAAGGAAGAAAGGACCCAAGAGAGGCAATGATAGATGTCCCAACTGTATATAATGAACTGAGAAAATGTACAACTTTTCTATCACTGGGAACCTTTTAAAGATTAAAACATCCATGAGCTTGACTTTTCACTGCCAGGTACCTTGCACTGTCAATTACACCACTAATAGTGTGAATAAAGTGCTTCACATATAGCTGGTTGTATTTTATACTCCCCTTGCACCATAAATGACCACACAAGGCTATAGGCGTGGAGAATCCATTTCCCATAGATTTCCAGCATATCACAACCTGAGGATGTTGCTTTATTCTTGTTTGTACCATGTTTGTCACCAAAGCTAGAGAGATATGAGGTAAGTTCTATCTGCGAATCACACCCAGAAAGCTTCCTAATCCGAGATAACTACTACCTGATGTCATATGTGTTTGGAACTGATAAGGAAATCTTTTAAATTTCCTATTATCTTTG
This sequence comes from Aegithalos caudatus, assembly GCA_013389925.1. NCBI lineage: Eukaryota > Metazoa > Chordata > Aves > Passeriformes > Aegithalidae > Aegithalos > Aegithalos caudatus. Next base: position 102,915 of record WEIU01001684.1, on the reverse strand, counting down.
ATTAGATATGAGTTTCGGTTTTGATTTAGTGTTAGGCACCTACTGTGAGGAACAAAGGAGGTGTCACAGATAACGGAGAGGTAATTGTTTTTAAAAGTGAGATCCCTAAGAGAATAAAAAGCAGGTTGTTGAATTTCTTTTCATTTTATTGATTATCCTTTCACTATGATTATCCAGCTGGGGAAACATATGCTTTCAAATGAGATAATCTTATCTGTGAGAAGACTAACATGCATCTAAATTTTCCATTGTTACATACCACTGACAGGTCTTTAAACTAGATCCTTCTCCTGAATGTGTCCAACACCAATGACACTGACTGGTTTTCCTCTAGGATGAGGAAAAGCAATTTTCTGTGAATCACTGTGTTCTTCCTTCATGGCTCACATGTTTGAAAATTATTTGCAGGCAGATGCTGACAATTTCCTGAAGAAACTTCATGGTTCATTACCTCCCTTTATGATAGCAGCAAAATAAATTGCTGTAAAGTCAGTTAATGTGATAGAAAACGTTCACATTTACAATAATAATAATAATAAAATCTCAATCCTGCTTTCTAAACTCTCCCAAAATACTTTCCAAATCACCTCCCCTTCTGCTTTTGCACACAGATAGAGTATTACTTTGTGTTAGGTAGAACAAAGGTTGTCTCAGCGATGCAAATACTGCTGGTTTAGGATGCTGCTTAAACAGATTCTTCAGGAAAAACAGTGTGCATAATTTAGTGTGGCTGCTGGATGAGCAGAGGAGGAACAAGGAATGGGGCTTGTTGCTTCTGCTGTGTGCTGCTTGCTAAGTCCCTAACATGAACTGGAATTACAGCAGGCAATAGAATATTGGTTAAATACATACTCACATTTTCCCTAGAGAGGGATGGATGTAATATAATAAGCATATAACTACTGTGTGTATTCTGGTGATCATAAAATGAGTGCTGGAGGTACAGTAAGTAAGAAAGAACAGACAATCAGGCTTTGCCAAGTTCCAGTGTCTTTGCTATACTTGATATTAGCACTATTTGGAAGTAGCTGTGCTGGTTTCTATTTTCTGAATGGTCTGATGGCCAGGTTTTCAAAGAGGCTTTAACAGAGCTGACTCTCATGTTAAGAGGGAAATAATATTGGGGTACTTTGCAGTTTGCTCCTGCCAGTCAGGAGAGGGATTTTTTCCAGGTGAAGCCTGGATTCTGGACTGTGTTGGCCTGGCCTTTATGTATTATCATGGCTCATGACTCTCATAAGGGCAAAATGCAAGGAAGTGGATGAAAAGTATTTGCTGCAGGTGGAGGTGGGTGGGGAACAGTAACTAAAGTGGATTCTCTTGATCAACAAAAAAGATGTTGCCCAAACGAAAGGACAAACGTGGCGTAGCCAACTGTGAACTGACTGAATAAAGGAAAACTATTTTGAAAAATCAGTGATGAAGAGCTTGCATGGCAGTCAAACAGATGATAACTCTCTGTTTTAACTGGTAAAGCAACAGATTCTGTAACGGTGGCCACACCCAGGGTGGGCAGCTAGTTACAACCTCTGCAATGTATTTGTGTGTGGACAAAGCATGCAGGTAGCAAATCTAAAGAGGAGATTTGCATCCCAATAGGATACCATAAGACAGAGGATAGATCTTCTAAAGCCTGTATTTACCACATGTTAGCACATGTTTAACTCTGGGTGATGTGATTTCACTTACATTTGAGGCTAATAGCACAGCTCTGACTCCAGGGGTACACAGAGATGAGCAGTGTTTCAAAGTGTGGATTGCTGGACTGGCTGACCATTTCAGATGTAAGAAAGAAATAAGGTTTCTGGGGATTGGATGAAGCCAGGGCTTGTGTCCTGTTTCTTATGTTTTCCACTAAGCCTGATCAGTACATAAAGGAATAGAATTGAAATGCAGACCTGTAAGTTCATCGCTGAGATGAAAGAAGACACTCAGCATGAAGGCACAAAGGCACAAGAAAGAAAGACAGGGAAGTAAAAGAGGAAGAAAAAGGCAAAACTTCAGTAGAAAAATCCAAAGCATCAGAATGGCTGATTTCAGCTTCAGAGAGTTGCCCTGAGCATACATTAAACTGGGTTCAGCTGCTGTATGTACCATCAAATATTTCATATTAATAATTAACTAGTCACCGGCTGTCAGAGCAAGATTCAAATGGATGGAAGGGGAGTTTGGGTCACCTTCCCGAGGACTGAGGTTTTAATGAAGGGATAGCTTTACTGCACTGTTGAGGAATGATGAAATACTAGGCAGAAGGATTAAGGGATATACATCTTGAAGGATCCTTCCATGCTCGCTCCCCCATAGGACAGTATTTAATTTTCTCTTTTTATTCTTCTCCCTGATGCACTGCCAATGTGTACACATAAAGGGCTTGGTTTCACCTGCCAAAGTATGATGTACCCCAATGTACACGTCTGGAAATCAGCTTACATATATGCAAAGTCAACAGCAAAGGCAGTGTGTATCAGGAACATGACTACATGCAATGACTGTTATAAATCAGAGTGCTTGCTGTGTCTTTGCTGGACACATTCTCATTTATCAAGGTGATTTTTAAACCTGTGCCTAATTCCCATGTGTGAGAAATGGGAATTCACTGAAATCTCTTGCAATGTCTTGATCTGGCTTTAGATTTTCTCCCCAACACCCCTGTTCACCTTCAAACCTACTTGAACATGAACATAAATGATAGACTATGAGGCACTGGGTTTATTGCCTGCCCATCGATCACTGACGGGCGGTTACAACTCATGCCATCACATGAACAGCTCGAAATGGCACAGTAAAACCCCAGGCTTTCCTTGTTCCTCTCCTGAAGGGGAGAACAAGTCCAAAGAGACACCAAAAAGCCCTTTGAAGCCTTGTCTGCAGGACCCAAAGTGACCACTGCTTCAGAGAATTGCTCCAGGGGAAGCAGCAAGCAGGACTTAAGAGAAAAACTGAAGAAACAAGTTTCTTCATAATCAACTGGAAATGTTTATGAAGTCAGGCTGCCGTTTGCATCTCTGGCTTGGGGTGAAAAATGAGCATAAAAGCTATGCAGAATTACCTTTTTTCTAGTCCTACAGAAGGACAGACAGACACAATGACAAACTCTGAAAGCCCACAAGAAAAAGTGGAGCATTTCAAAGAGCTAATTACAATTTCTTTCCCTTAGAGATTAATCCACTGACTGTAATTAAGCTCCCTCTATTTTTGAGATCTTGGCAAGATCTAAGAAAAGCATGAGAAAATGAGAGAGTGCCCTTGCTAGCCAAGCAGATTTTTTTACTAAGCTCTATCAGCCCTAATTAATAGACCTTTGTGTAAAACCAATGAGAAATCAGATTTCCAATAGAGCTGAATCAAATGGCCTTGGCTACCTCCGCACACACAGTTTGTTAGGAGCTTGGCCACAGCCAGGATTTACACATTCAGAGAAAGAAAAGGAGGCATAGGGGGGAGGCAGGATGAACAAGCTCCCTCTGACCTTACTCCTTCTTCTCCTTTGCTGCTGCTTTGTTCTGTTTGTAATCTTACCAGATGGCTAAGGCAGCCTAGAGAAGAGATTGCCTGAAACAGGCAGGTGATGAGGCCAGCAGCAGGGACTCTGTCAGCCATTGAAGAAACTGATACAGCTCTCTAACCCTTGCTGTTAACAAAAACCTTTGTTATTCTTTTGCTCACTGCTATGTTGCATTTTATGCCTTTATGACAGACAAGAAAGATGCCAGAAGCCAGATCCTCAGCTGGCACAGGCGAGGTAGCATCACTAACATCCCTAGAGCATGGCTGATCTGTGCTAGCTGCAGCTTTAGCCCTTAATTGCTGCACAGCCCAGCTCTACTCTTCTTCCTATGGCCTCTCCTATAAGTATACAGGCATGCTCCTCTCAGAGCAGGGAGGGCCTAGCCCTTTCTAACAGCTGTACCTGGCAGACAACATGTTTTTCTTTCCACCCACACCAGGGTAATGCTGTGGGCAAACAGCAGTGCAAGAGAAACTGAACTAGGTCACAGAGAGCACTCAGAGATCCCCAGAAATCTCTAGAGACAATATTGACTATGCCAACACCACCCTCAAGAGCAGACTTGACTGTTTTCCCTACTGGGAGTCTGTAGGCACAGTGTCTGCCTGGGCTCAAGGTGTGCTCTCTACAGCAGCTGCAGGGATTGTGCTTGCCTGAGCCTGCTCTGAGGGCTAGGATGCTCCCAGGTGCGTCCAAACAGTCCAAGAGTAAACTGTTTGTGAGGCAGCTGTATGGACTGAAAGTGGGTGGGATGTGGGGCAAAAGATGTTCACAGCCACTCTGGGGCTGGTTTTTCAAAGCCACCAGGCCTCTTCATGTTCAGTGATCGTTTGTAATACAGATCAAAACCATGGCACTGCCAGTAAAGGTTGAAGCAACTCATTCTCCATTTCCATTGTAGCTCCGAGCAATTCAGTGTGAAGAATTAGCCCTTTAAGGGGGAAAAAAAAAAACAAAACAAAAACAAAACAAAAAAACCCACCACAACAACAACAACAAAAAAACCAAACAGAAAACAACACCCAACATCCCAACCTGTCAGGTATTTAATTCCATGCAGTATATTTTCTGACCTTACTCTCATAAAAGTTAACAGTGAAAATCAGTTGACTTGAATGGGAGCAGAATTAGGTCCTATTACTGCACTGATTAAGCTGTAAGAGCAGAACAGGGCCCACAATGCTTTCCAGTTATTATACAGTCAAAGACCCAGTTTTGTCAGTTCTTTGGTTTGTGGATCATAATGACATAAAGTACATTTATGTGCTAAACGACAATAGAAAGCTTGTCTTTGTAGTTAAAAAAACAAACTGAAAGCTCCAGAACAAAAGCTGAAATACCATAAAAATAAGGTAGGCATATTTTTCATAGCTAAGCTTATATACAGTATAAATGTCTTTTGTCTGTATTTTTAATTCTTTCTGGAGAATTAAGCATGGAATTTTAAAAAAAGAAAAAATTTCTTTTCTTAATCCTCATTATAATTATCTTTTAATCCCTTTCAAAACATTTTTTTCATAGGACCTTAATAGTATCAGTTTCTCACTCTGTATCATTGCCAAACACTGTTAAGACTTCCTGTATATCTTTTAGAAATAGAAGAACTTGTACTCAAAATATAGAAGTGTCTATTTGAACCAACAACTCTTGAAAAAAAAATAAAGTTTGAACACAGACATCTCACATAGGAGGTTTTTCTCTGGTAGTTTGAGTTCTTTAAATGATCAGGATGAGAAGAGCATTAGCAGTTCTTATACCTCTACCACATCATATTTGTTTCTTACCTGCGGTCACCTTGAAGTGGGAGCTACAAAATTATAGAGAGAAGTTAAAGAAAAAGCTGATCGTCTCACATAAGAATGGAAATACAAAATGGAAATGCTCTTCTCAAGTTTCCTTGATCTGGAAAGTATTATGGCAAATATTTAAACTTTGGCAATGGAGATAGGTTGCCCAGGGACACGAGAAACAAAGGAAGAGACTGGCAAGTTGTCATGATCAGAAGTAGGAGAACCGGAACGTTATCACCACATCTGGAGGTATCGAGTCACCACCAGGTGCTGAATCAGACATCTGAACAAAGAACCTGCAAGAACAAACTGGAAGAGGGGACACACAGAGGGAGTGGGAAACTGAGAAATCCTGCTTGTCTAAAGCCAGAAAAACCTCAAAAAGCCCCTAAGGGCCTCCCAGATGGTCCCAGTCAGGACAGAAGATGCAGAGAGACATCAATCCAAAGGGGGTGACAGTGCATATGGCTCTTGGAGGAACAGGTGTATCCCACATCAATTTTCTGCTTTTCAGAAGTGAAGGACAACATCACTTGGACACTGTAATAATAAAGGACACTGATGTCAGGCATCCCAGGTTGATATATGTGGTGGGAATCTGCACCAATGACATTAGCTTCACCCAAGGCACTGTCCATTAAGAACATTGGTACTTTTCAGACCATTACAGATCCTAACCAGCCTCTCTGAAAGGTTATAGGCTACACTTTCAAGCAATGAATTAAAGACATGTTGGTGTTAGCGAACATTTATTAAAGTGCATCTTATCTTTCGTGTTCTTAATCTTTCTTTATAATGTGCAGTAAAACTGCATTATCACACAGCCCTTTCTCTCGGGACACACTGACTAGACTCTCTTGGCCAGTAGCAACATTTCCTGAGTTTCCAGAAATGACGAATGATTTCTTAATGCAGAAGTGCTGTGGCTTCACTGCAGTCACAAAAGCAGATTAAATTAGTATTGACCTTGATGCTGCAGTAGCCATGCGGGTATCAGGAGAACATATGACAACTCTGCATACTGGTTGTCATTCTGCTTGAAGAAGATGAGATCATCACTGACCTAAAAATTGGCAGCTGTGCCTGCACCAGTGAAATCAGCCTGGTTTCATCGACCTTGTAAAGAAAGTACCAACATCTATTACACGTATTTGAAACTTCAAGAGGGAGAGTTTTCCAGAAACTCAGGCTTCTTGGTGACATGACTGATTTGTAATATGGGAACCATTACTTCAAACTGGGTATTGGTTTGTGCTGTCCTGCTGGCATCCCTCAGCCTTGGTTCTGCAGTCACATGGGGAAGATGTGCTGCTGGAAAGATTTCCAGCTGAAAGGGTGGATGGACAGTGAAGCTAAAAACTGTAAATAATGCCCAGTGATGGGGAGATCTGAAGGAGTTACTCTCATAGCTTGGGACTAAATGGCTAAAAGCAATAAGAAGGTGTCTTTGTCATATCAAGGAAAAAAACTGTGGGTCAGCTAAGGCTCCACTGCTGCTTGCAGGTGTGTGAATTTGATCTCCAAAAGGCAGACATTTTCAAAGAGATTTTTGTGTTGCAGGTGGGGTGGAGCAGGAGGATATATCCAGCTCCAATGAAGTTAGAGCTGGGAGTAGAAACCTCTGAAGTACAGAGAAAGGTGCATGAAGCAGCATCTGCTAAAGATCAAAATTTTAGATCAGCCTATTCAGATTACACATAGCCAAGAGGATGAAAGGTGTGAACCAAGGTGCTCAGAGCTTGAAAAAGCTGGATATATAGGCAGATGGTGAGCAGTGTAATTCGGGGAAGTATGAGACCCTGGTCAAAATATTAGAAGACTGAATTAAGGACTCTACAAACAATAAACCAAGCTCTAGTTACATCTGAAATGATAGCAAATATAAGTCAGTATGGTTTCAGGCATATCTCATCACACAAACCTTTTGCCCTTTTTTGATAGGATTACTGGTCCACAGAGCTGCATCGATATCTATGTTTATAGTTCTCAAAGCCATTTGACTTCATACCACATTATCTTGTGATTGAAAAACTTGCACAGAATGAAGAGCCCTTTCTTGGAAAGTGGTACTGAACAGAAGGACATGGGGGTCATTGCAAATAATTACCAAACCACAAGCATGTAATGCAGTGTGGTGGGAAAAATTGGCCAGTGCAACCCATAGATGTATAATAAAGGATTATGAAGTAAAAGAAGAAAAGTGATTTTGAATTAATGACAGCCATTACTATACTTTGACCACTTCTCATTTTCATGCTTCAAGGAAGATATGAAATACTACAGGAAATTCAAAGGACAGCTACAGGGATGACCCAAGGTCTGGAAGGCAAGCCCCAAAGACAAGGCTTATGTAGGTGGAGAGGTGACTTGATCTGTGTTTATAGATATTTACGCAGAGAAATGTGACCCAGGGCGATATTTTAATGCCATATATAAAAACATAACAAGATCCAATATGTGTAAGCTGAAGTTAAATTAATTCAACCTTGAAATAGAAGCACCTTCCTAGCAGTGGTGGTAAATAGATATTGAAACAGCTTACCACAGTGGTGATGGCTTTGACACTGCTTCATGTCATTAGAATGAGATCAGTTGCTTTTCTGAATCATGCATCTTTAGCCCCCTGCTGTCATAATGTCTGTGGTGATGCAATTGTTTCTGGCTGCAGGAGAGAGGAGGCTGAGCCCCACACCTGAGATCAACCAGAGCTATGATGGAGGCAGGGTTAGAAGGGATGCAGCTCTTGGGTGGTGTGAAGGGTTGAGAGCCAAGTTGTTATTTCAGGGCTCTGCATCAGGGGCAGATGTTTGCTGTTGGGAACCTTGGAACATTACCCTGATTGGATCCTGTCTTCAGTGGTGGCCACAAACATTGCAGAAAATTGGTATTTCTCCTGCACTGGGCCTGTGCTTGAGAGTCCCAAGGCTTAATTTAATTTTTCAGACCTTGTTTTCCTCACATTATTGAGGCTACATAAGGTTTATATATACAGGACAAAATGCCTTGCTATCTCTGGCTTCTTTCACAGCTTCCTTCACTGGTACCATCTGTGTTTGGCTGGCCTGACCATGCTGTGACCTGGTCAGGGTAGAAAGCCATAGGAAAACTAACTCCAGAAGAAAAGGTGTTTTGCTCCCTGCTTGTTCAGTTACTGTACTGAAGAATCCTGACCTCATATGAATGCCAGCACCCTGGAGGAAAGAGGACATGAGTAACACATGGGGATGATGATGAGATGAAGGACTGCTCATTTTGGTGATGGTTTGCCTTAGGTATGATATCAGGTAATCCTCAAAAGCCACATGGGTTCACACATGCCACCTCCTAACCTCAGAAGAAGATCTTGCCATCACAGGAAACATTTAAAGACCCACAGTTCAAGGAATCATGGAATGGATAAGGTTGTAAGGGACCACAGTGGGACCTCTGGTTTAACCTTGCTGCTCACTCAGGGTCATCCTAGAGCAAATGGCATAGGATTGCATCCAGATGGTTCTTAAATGTCTCCAGTGAGGGAGACTTGACAATTTCTCTGGCCAATCTGTTCCAGTGTGTGGCCTTTTTGTTCCAGTGTGAAGTTCTTCCTCTTGTTCAGATGGAACTTCCTGTCCATCAGTTTCTGCCTGTTGCCTCTTGTCCTATTGCTTGGCATCACCAAGGAAAGCCTGTCTCCAACCTCTGACATCTCTCTTCAAATACCTACAGACACTGGTGAGGTCCCCTTTTAATTGCCTCATCTCATGCACTGATATGAGGCCAAGCAGGCCCAACTCCCTCAGCTTTTCTTTGTATGAAAGATGCTTCAGTTTCTCAATCACCTTTGTAGCCTCTGCTGGACCTGCTTCAGGAGCTCCAGGTCTCTCTGGTACTCAGGAGTCCAGAACTGGGCACAGTTCTCCAGATGTGGCCTCACCACGGCTGCGTAGAGGGGCAGGATCGCCTCCCTCAACCTGCTGGCATTGCTCTTCCTAATTCACCCAAGACTGAGAAGAATTGGAGTAGGTGATATCATCCTGTTCTTTCCAGTCCAATGTGGTGTGCTTTTACAGTAATGATGGGGACACATCAGCTGACAGGAGGACAATGAGAGCAGAGACAACAACATGTTATGTTGGCATCACATAAAACGAGGAAATGTTTAGCCTCAGCTCTAGGAAAGGGTACAAAGAGGGGTTTTTCCAGGGCTCCATTGAGTGGCACTTTGTGGACAGTGCTGGCACAGACAGGTTCTTCAGGGGTGTTCCAACAGCTCTGTTTTCTTCTAGTAATTCTGTGCTCATATAGATCAGGTCAGGAGAGAATCTAATGGTTCTAGCAGACATACAGGCTATCAGACATAGCCACAGCTGGATCTGCTCTGTTTGTCAGCAGTGCTTATATGTACATAAATGCACAAAGACATCTTTATCTGAGATTTTTCTACCAGGATCATAACTGTATTATTAGAGTACTTTTATTATAGTCTGCTTTTCTTGTCATGAAAATATCAGAGTATAGTTTAATCCTCCCCTCTTGCAGCCTCTCTTTTCTTTTTCTCCCCTGAAGAGAAGAAGCTTTCAGTAAATAGTGGCCAGAAGATGCCCTGAGGAAAGCATGGGCCCCCATAAATAGGAAATGAAACACAAAGCTGCAATCATGAAAGAAAGGGCTAGAAAAGATTTTATTAACATTCTTCAAAAGGTGTTGTGAACACTCACCACAATGTAATCCTCGAGCATTTAAGTTCTCCTGAAACATCTCATCTTCTAAAGGCAAAAAGAAGTATTTTTCTCCTGTGGTGTTTCTAAACCCATGTGATTTTTAGCAGTATGTTTTCTTATAAAGCTAGTACATGAGAAAGGGAAAACAGATCAAAACCCTTGCAGAAGCTTGTACCAACACCAGCTGATGTGGTTTGCACCAACACCATCCCATGCAGTTGTTATTCACATTCCCTTCCTAAAGTCAGTGAGATCAGCCCTCAGGCACTGACTGCTCTGATCTGAGGGGCTGGCTGGGACACTGGCACAAGGCAAATGTTGCAGGTTTGGCTGTTTTACAATTTGCTCGTAAAGCTGCATAGAACCATATGATACCTCCAGCTATGACCAGAGTTGATGAGTGAAGGCCCTCTGTCTTAAAAATTACCATCTAACCCTGAGGTTGCCACTCTCCCAAGGACAGCACAGGCTGGATATGAAGTGGGGGATGCCAGTAGGCCACAGCGCCTTTCTCAGCCCTGAGGCAGCCAGGGATCTGCAGCAGGAATTGTCCTGGAAGCTGAACTCTGAGCTCCTCTGCACCTCTCTGGACTCCCAGCCCTGCAATGCTGGCCACTGCAGGAAAGAAAATCCCTGAACAAAAGGCACACGTTAAAATATCCTAGTGAAGAAAGACATTCTGCAGCACAGGAAGCAAGCATGTACTGGTCAAAGAATTAGATTACTCAAGGTGGTGACTCACCCAATAACTATTCAGTATTTGTGGTTGAAAGGGAAACCTTTGCCAGAAAATGACTAAAATCATTGGCACAGGCTCTAAGGGAATCATGACTGGGCCTAAACGACTGTGTACGCAAGTGAGTTATTTTTCCACCCCTTTCCACTGAAGCAAGGCGGAGGATAAAAAAAAAGGAAAACACCATCCCTGTTTACGTAGGTTATTACAGTGCTGGAGTTGCCTCCGGGGGCCTTTCCAGCAGCCGCTGTCGCTGGGGCCAGGTTCAGGCTTACATTTCCCTGTTCAGGCTGGGCTGTGATTTTTGTGTTCATTTTAAAGGCTTGAGTTGGCAGTGCACAGCTAGCTCCGGGGCATTAATTCTTGCTTCACTGAATGGTATATAGGAGGAGAAAGAACAAATTCCAGGATCTTGCAGTTTTTCCACAGAAATGAAACACAGAATGACTGGCTTTTGCAGGCTGCACCAAGATAATCTGGGATTAATCTCAACTCAATCTCTGCAAACTGCTGAGTGTGGCTGTGGCTTGTTGCTCAGCATCTGGCAGGATCAAACCAAAGTAATCTCAAGTAACTCAGAGAAAGTAGCACAAATATATGCAAAAAAGCAACGACATAGTGTGGTCAAGAGATAAATGAGATGCCTATTTTTCTTCTACTGATCTCTAAAGTTGTTTTCATGTTACCTTTTCCTTTGTTTAACTCTGAGATCCCCAATGCCCTGATTTTTTTTCCTCCCTACATCCTAGCAAACCTTATTTACTGTCTTTGTCAAAGGTCAGTGAAATGTTTCGGTGGCAAGGGCTGTCAGCAAACATGCTTAGAAAAACTTCAGTGTGTTTGGTTGCTTTTGTCATATTTTTGTAACTGTAGGGGAACTATGCAGTAAGCCAATAGCCTGGCATGCATAGATGTGTGTTTGCCTCCAGTAAAGGTTAAAGAACAGCCCTGGCATCATTTAGAGAAGCCTTCCCACACCTGCTTTTCATTTCCTTTTGCTATTTCTGGTAATGAAAATTGGAAGTGTTGCCACAGATTTGGGATCTAGAAGGCCTGCTACACGTTTTCTTTTTCCTTAGAGGCAAGCCTGGAATTAAATCAATGTTTAAGACTCAAAAAGATGAAACCAGGGAATTTCTGGAAGGAGAAGAAAAGGAAAAAAAGCTTGGTCTCTGCAATTATTTTTTACTATAGCTGGGAAACTCAAGTTGCCTTTCGTTCTTTTCAAACCTACACTGGTTTTGCACCAGAGAATCAACTGTGTGCTGGAGCTGTCCCTTTCTAGGGTTTAACACGGAAACAACAGAACTGCAGTCTGTTTTACGACAAACCATTGAGCTTCCTGTAGCAACAAATTCCTTTCCAGCACTTTCTTCCCCTGCTCACCAGTCTGCCTTTTGTTCTCTCTCTTTCAAAGCTTGGCTGTGCCTCTTGAAGGAAAGGAGCTGGCCCAGCCAGATGCACTTTTTTGCTGCTCCCACACTTCCCCCACCCCGACTTCTACTGAGACATCCCCGCAGATTCTGGCAGCAATTTGGGTGCTCAAAATCCTCAGGGAGATCCTTGATCTTGTCTTCCCCTCCACTATTGTCACTTGGCTTCGACAGGATCTTTGGGTGTGTCCTGTTTTCCTAGGTGGGATTTCTCAACCCCCTAAGGGAGAGCAGTACCAAATTCCCACCAGCCCTAACAAAAGAAACTGCTGCTTTAATGTCTCTGTAAACAGTGCAGACAGAACCCTCAGAGCAACACGGCATGTAAGTTCCTATCCCACCTGACTGTTTAGAGTATTTCCCCAGCACACACAAAGCTCAAGCTTAACTCTTCTGCTGCCTCGTTTGGAGAAACCACTTTGAAAGCTTGCATTCCATGGGATCCTAACTCCCCCAGCAGGGTATGGGCCATGACAGCTGGAATGTCCTCAAAAGAGGAAGACTCATTCAAAGTGTTCATAGCTCGGCAGCGAGGTCAGCCTGTGTACTTGGTGAGTGTCCTGCACTCACAACCTGCTCACACCAAATGCATGGGGCTGTCAGCACAGGTGCTTTCCCAGCTGGTACTGTGTCTGTGGGCTGATGGGCAGACAAAGCTGGGACAGAGCAGGAAAGCTCTTTGCATCCTGTACAAAATGACTCGGCACGTTTTGGCAGCCAGCTCCAAGTGAGAATTCCAAAAGGAGCAAAGAATATTGCTGTCTTAGAGGGGTTTTGCCCAGTCTGCTCTGGATGCTAATGGCCACCTAATTTCACTCCCTGCTCACCCTGCCAGTGTTTCAAGAGCTTGCTATTTGGCTTTTCATCCTCTGCACTCAGCCTGTGGGGAATGTGGGCTCCTGCCCTGCAGCTACAATTCTTACAGAACCGAACCACTAAGTCAGGCAGCACTGAGACTGGAGCAGATTTAGCCTCGGATGTGCCAATACTCTCAGGCAAGCTTGCAGAGCTCATCTTATGATTCCAACCTCCTCTTTTCCTGACATATTTTTTTCTGACACTTTTGGTCCTCCACGGTTTTTGGTCAAATGATAGTGATGTGATGTCTGTGTTCCATTTTGAGTACATGCAAATGTTTAGATTGGAGTGCTTAATTTTAAGATATGGATGAGACAATCTCCAGAGATTCCTGCCTACCTCAGCGCCTCTGTTATTCGGGGTGTGAGATTTTATATTCGAAGTGACATTACTGCTCTTCCCGCTCTCTCTGCTTTTAAATCCCTTTTGGTGCCTCTTTATGCTTTTGCACTCCATTAAGGTTATTAGCAGACACTTAGGAAGAGCATAGTTTGGCTTATCCACTCTGAGAGCATCTCATCTAAATGAGAACTTTATAGGCAGGTTTCAAACCCCGCAGGTCAGTGTAGTGTTTTCCAGACACTGCACGCTCTCTTTTAGCATTCATAAAGCAGACTCCATCACTACCTCACAGCTCAGGAAGGGATTCTCTCTGCTAGCTAATATCCTTATTTTAACATGTAGGACAGAATCCCAATTGCTGTATACAAAGATTGAAACTGGAGATGACAGGCCTTGAAAAAATGAACAGGATCTAGTCCCCAGTTAAGTGCAGCACTGTGCTTAGCTCCGGGGAAAGCAGGAATGATGCAGAAAAGTGATCTCCACTGAGGCATTCCTTTACTATGGGTTTTGTAGCTCATCTTTATTCTCTGTTAGGGTTTCCTCCACCTTCTTTAAACCACAGTGGATTGTGTAGGCTCTTTTGAAAGAAACATGCAATTGTTAATAAGTATTTCTGATGCATAAAGGAATGTAACAGCAGAAGCTTTTGACTTCAGCAGTATCAAATTGTCCCAATTTACTGGTGGCCTTTTTTTTTTTTTTTTTTTTTTTTTTTTTTTTTTTTTTTAAATAATATGTGCTGAAAGTGCTCTAACATCCCTCATCACTGTAAGGATTCAGACTTAAAACAACAACCCCATCCTTTCTGCCTTTGGCACTTTTTGCTGCTTAACCATCCACTGTTACCAAAGTCGTGGTGAGAACCATGTGCTCTGCAGTGCTGACTGAGCAGGTGACATTTGGCATTACCAAGCCACAGAAATTCCCTGAGCAGTGTCCATGCAAAGCCCAGGCCTCCAGACAGCCTATCTGTTGCAGGCTGGGCAGAAAGGTGAGGGAAGCACCAGGAACCCCAGGTGCTTTGAAGGGCTCTGGTGGTGGGTAGTGCCAGTCTCCACATTGTCTGTGCTCCCCAGATGACATGTTTCCCTCATGAGGTGCCCTGTGTGATTAGCCTTGCTTTGGCTCAAACATCCTCAAGTATTACTGGAATATGACATCATCCTCTGTGTTCAGGCTTTCAAACAAATGACATTCACAGGAAATAATTGCTGTGAATATAAGTGATGTGGTTTTTCTAACCTATTTTTTTAGGAGGAAAGATGACTGGGTAAATGGCACTTGGTCAAGAACACTCATTTGTGCCGATCAAGAAGCGAAAATTTGAAAGAGCCATGTTTGAAAGAGATCTGACCTTCTGCAGCAGAGTGTTGCTGCTCCTTTGCTTCAGGCACTTGTTGATTTTCATTTGCTGTGGTGCTCTTAAGTCATAATTTTCTAGAAGGAAATAACTGCCATTGACCTTATGATACTAGTCTAGACAGAATAACAACAATAACAATGGTAATAATAATAATAGTAGTAGTAGTAGTAGTTGTAGTAGTATCATACTGAGCACACCATAATAATAGATTACAAAGACTTTCCATCAAAAAAGACCCTAAACTAGAACATTTACTTGCCTTTTTTTTTTTTTTTCCCTGATTAAATACCACACACAACCTTGAAGAGTGCATCTGAGGATGAGAAATATGGATGTTTCACTTGAACACCTGCACTGGCTCATAGATAAGGAGAACAGGAGTCTCGTCTGTGCTGCTCTGGCAGAGTGCAAAGGACACCAGCACCTCCTGACTCTGGGCAGGAAATTACTTTTCCAATCCCAAGTATGCGGCAAGAACATGGACCACACCTAGGTAGGGCTCCATTTCATCAGTCCTCTCTGATGCCAGTGGTCTCTCCTGCTGCAGGAGTGCTTATTAGGACAGCTTATTTAAATACCCATACTTCAAGACTAAAGGCTCTCAACCACTTTTTGCATGAGGCTGACTCAGGATGCAACTGGCTTTGGATGGAACCGTGGCAGCAGTGTCATTATATGCAGAAAAACAAGGTAACAAATGGGTTCAGGAAGGGAACGCTTTTCCCACACTTGAGATTACCACAAGAACTTCACGAAAAAGAGTGTCACCTTGTCCTTGGAAATCTGACTCAAGCTCAGCTTTAAACCCCCCCACTGAAAGTGTATCTGATGGCCCTTTCTCACTTTCTTTTTAGCTCTTATCAAGATGCCTGCTGCACTCAGGTCTCTACCTAGGTGATTGAGATCTTATCCCAAAACCAAGAAAACAAAAAGAAAAGAAACGAACAGTGCAATTCCAATAAGTAGAGAACATAAACCAATCTCCATGAAGTTTTTAGTTGAGACAGAGCCCCAGAATATATGATGGAATGGGCAAATGCATGATAAAAACTTAACACATTCCCGGAAGCTAAAGAAACAGGCTCACAAACTTTAAACAATTCCCCAGTACTTCCAGTGCTCCTATTTAGGATCAGAGCATTATTTTGCATTCTGGTTAAAAACCCATGGCTGGGTAACTGTAAGGAAGCCAGGCAGCAGAGACAGCTCTTACGTTACTGTACAAAGCAGTTATTGCCATTAGGAGATAAAGGAGCACAACAGTTGCCCTTAATTTAGGAACAAGGAGCAGAGGGATGACTAGCAACTGAGGGAGTCCACATGCACGTGCACTAACACAGAATCTATAGCATGGGGGCAGGAGGATGCATTATCAAAATGACATGGAACGAACCCACTTTGAAGTTTCCAGACTGAGTAAAATCAATATCTAAATGTTTCAGTGAAATGTGTTTGATGTTGTCTACATGTAGAAACCCAATAGAGGCCACTTATTATTGAATAGTACTAGACTGAGCAAAGTAGGTCATATTACAGCTTTGTTTGAGAGGCAGCACTGTACCTGCCAGAGCAGCATCCTTAATACATTGTATCTGGCACTGGAGAATAGGTAGGATATGCACCCAAACCACCTGCAAGAATGAGTACAAAGATGACCAGATCTCATCTGTGATTGTTTTCTGAAATAATCATTGGTCAAATTGCCAAAAGCTGTCAAGCGGCTACTTGAACCCATCTCACATACCAAGCATTTGCAGTCTATTTATAGAGGGGATGTGACTGCAGTGGTGCTGAAGGTCTGTCAGCATTTCCATTACAGGCTCTTATAACTTGGCAGTACCATACATACTCCAGGCTACAGGCTGATGTGAAGGATGGGCTCCTGTTTTAAAACAAACAATACTTCTCCTTACCTTTGTTATTAGGGTTATTTCCCTAAATGCATTAAAAATTGTTGGTGTCTGTTAGACATTTTGTTCCTGTTCCTTTAAAAAATAATAAAAATTTTAAATTTATATATTTATATATATGTGTATATATATATATGTGTGTGTGTGTGTGTGTATATATATAAAATCCTGAATTCTTAAACAGGATGGCCAGAGATCAAACTGTGTTCTCCTGTAGGAAAAACAGAGATGTCTAGAGAATTGGAAATGGCAAGTGGCTGCCCCTGTGCATTACTAACACGGTCGCTGGCTGATGGCTGGATGTGATGCAGGGATGTTTTGTTCCTGTGGAATGTGTGTGACACTCTCCTCCAGCTGTGCAGAGGACTGTCAGGTGTTCCTCACAAGCTATAGAAAGCTGCTTCAGTGTTCTGCTTGACACCCTCTAACACCATCACGTGTTTTGGAGCACAGTTTTTCACGCACACGTGAGTCTGCCCACACCTGATTCTGGGCATGGCCCCTGCCCGCATGGACACATCTGTTTCTAAGTTCAAGGAAAAGGCTTACCATTGCTTCTCTCATTCCTCAAGACCCCTTGGATCTCACCTCAGGGAGTACCTGGAATGAAGACAATCCAGCCAGTTTGCGCTGGGTAACTCCACCCATGTGTGCTGCCTGATGTGTGGGTGACCCCAGGTGTGGTAAGAGTGCTGTGCTCACAGCCACGCTGCACAAGTGCCTGTATATCAGGTGTGTCTGGAGACCCCTTCTTTACAAAGAGAAGGTAGAATGGTGGGGCAGAATGTGCAGGATGCCCAGGGCACTGCTTCTTTCCACAGGAGGTGTTTGGCTGGTGTGCCTTTCCTCGCTCATTGCCTTGCTCTTGTCGTCTGGCCCAAGAGGGATTGCAGTGCCTGGCAGCCCCAGCTCCACGCCTCTCTTATGTGGAGTCTGGACATGTATTGATTTTTCTGCTTTTCTCAGACTGCACTCATCCGTCATTTTATATTACTGGAGATACCATTAACAATAAAATAAAGGATGAGAGGTACAGAACCCATTAGAGTGTATTTACTTCATGTGTATGAGAGAGTGAGTGAAACAATTAAAAGCATATCAGCTTATAAACATGCTGATACAGTTATTAGCACAGTGAATAACACTCAGAGACTGATATCAGGGGATTGAGATGAAATCTCCCCTTTTCTTTCTCTTTCCCTTCGTGGGAAGAAGAGAGAGTGATCTGATACTTCATAAACATGCTGAATGTATGCAGCCATAGATATTGTGCATGAGCAAGATGAAAAGAAGATTAAGTGATAAAATAAAGGGACATTACACAGCCACCAGTCCACAGTTTGCTTCCACATGAACGAATTTCAGACCCACAGTGGTAAAACTAGAGTGACAGGAAGGTTAAATGTAAAAGGAATACACGACAATACCGTCCTGGAACTAGTTTCTAGTAAGCAGGGAAAAGTTCTAGGAAAAAAAAAAGCAAGCTTGATTATTCCCATTCATGGAACAATTTAACCAAAATCCTTCAATGAGCTAGATACCCTGAAAGGATAAGTGAAAATAAAATGTGGGAAAATATTAGATAATAATCAGACACTATTTTCCTGACCACTCCAGTGTCATTTGCATGGAAAAAGCATCTGCTGTGTGTGTGTTGTGGCTATTTTTATTATCTGACCTTTTCTCTTAACAACCTCAAATGACATGTATGGCATCTGGAGCCCCAGGTTACAGCACTCCAATCAGTAGGAGTGAGCACACCTTGGTGGTGGTGTCAGGTCTCACACCCTGGGGTTTAGACCCTCTTACTCCAAAGGGTTGGTGTGTGTTTGGTGTCTCTGTGGGCCAGTGGCCCCACTGCAGATAGTTGTCATTCCCAGATATTGTCACAGATGGTTGGGCCAGGTTAAGACCAAGGCTGACAATGCTTGAGAACTTGTGTGAGACCGAAAGTTATCAAAGAGTTTCACTGCTATTTGGGATGGGAGTATTTTTGAATGTTTTTTTTTTTATGAGGTCAGTGTTGAAAAAGCATGGACTTTCTGTATTTTTATGTTCTTCTTCATCTTCTCTTTTTAGTCTGTGACACTGTGTAGAAAAGAGCTCCTACTGTGATAATGTCCTGGATGATAATGTATGGATGTGGGGTGGGTGAGTCAGGCACCACGGGGGTGCGGAGGTGACACGGTTAGCCCAGCTGACTGCACTGTGTGGTGGGTGAACTTGTCTGTCCACAGCTGCTGATGCACCCTCACCTTTGCACACTTTCCCTGCCCTGGGGCATGCTCTCCTTGGTCAGAGACTACAGCCCTTGGTCCTGTTGATCTCTGTTTCTGTTCTTGTGGCTCAGAGCTCACAAGAGGTGGCAAGCCAGCTGAACTCAGGAAAACATGAGATTAAAAGTTATGTGGGCAGACACCAGTGTCCACAAAGTGCTCTCTGGGGCAACCACCTTGAGTCTCTCTAGAAAAGGATACGTATGAATGTGGATCTCAGCTCTGCAGAAATAGCAGTTAAGGAGTTTGTGCACACTCAAACCTTCATGAGTTCAATTGCATCAGCACAAATCTCTCTGGACTGGTTTAGGATGTGGTTTTACCCATTTACCTTGCTGTTTGTGGAGAAGCCTGAGTGAAGACCTGTAAAGGATATCCATGTACACAAATCTACCCCAGGATCAGTGAGAAGATATATTCATACTGATCAAAACTTGCTTAGTATCTCACCTATAAGCTAAATGAAAACAACAGTGTGTTTACATCAGGCTTAATAACTCCCTGTGGAGTAAAGCCATGGTGTCCCAATGCATGAGTTTCTGCTTGACAAGGGTATGAATGGCAAAAGTTAAAGGGGAAATAAAAGAACAAAAATGCCCTCAAAGTTAAATGCTCTGGTAAAAGCAGATCTGCTGTGAAGAAAAAATAAACCAAACCCAACAATAACCCCCAAACTTGTGTAGTACTTTAATTCTGCTTTGAACAACAAGTACTGCAATCCTTTAGCCTCTGATTCAACAACATTTGGAGCAGAGTTAGGCAAGACAACATAGATCCTGCAAGCCTGAGCGTGTTTTGAGAAGACGCCCAGTGTCAGGACATTTCCACGGCCCCGGGGCAGATGGCAGGGTTGCAGCACACTAGGAGTGCCGGGAAGGCTCTCTGCTCACCTCTCTCTCTCCTGCTCACCTTCCCTGGTGAGCAGGAGACAAATGTGCACAGGGAAGGCAAATCTGAGCCCTGCTGCACACATACCTTGGTTTCTGTTGTGGGATCAGGAAGGAAATGCTGACTAACAGAGGAGCTCTCGATGGGGTGGTTTTTGTCACTGATCCCCCAGCATGAAGCAACAGTGAGTTTTTTGATGATCGACTCATTTCAGATATCCCAAGAACGGAAAAGTAACTGAAAGATCCTAAATTTGTCAGAAACCTCCTTTTGATTCAGGCATTTACCTACCCAAATATAAAGATCACATCAGAACTTCTTCATGCCTTGGTTTTTGTTCTCAGGGAAACAGCCAAATACAACTATAATTTCCCTTTCTTGTGTGAAGAAACAGCGCCCAATTTTTTGGGTCATTAGGCCATGTGGTTTACCATCGTGTCAGACAAAGATGTGCTGTGCAATGCCTCCAGTAGTGTGTGGCTCTGAAAGTGCTGAGTGTGTGTCCCGGGGGAAGGGGCTTTGCGAGCCAGCAGGGCTTTCCCAGAGAACTTGTACAGCAAGATCTGAAACAGCTGCTTCACTGGGCGAGCAACTGGGCACTATGGTGAGTCAGATAATTTGGGATGACAAGAATATTTCATGTCTCCTTGGGATGTTGGGATCCCTCTCTGCTCCAGTGCCATGCAGTATTACCCTATGGCTATGCAAGGGTTGTGCGCTCATGGGAAAGGGGGTAGTAGCAGCTGGCTGATCTTGTTGTCAGTGGATTTGGCCCACTCCTTTGGATATCTGGGAAAGGGAGTGACTAGGCCATGGGATGCACAATGAGGCTGTGGTCAGTCATCAGTTGCTGATAAATGGGCTGTGCGGTAAGTGATACACTTGAAATGCTCAGGGCAGATTCTCAGAGGGGATTTCTGTGGTGCCTAACTACCAAGGGCTGAAATACCTTGTTTAACTGAAAAGATCCTTTATTTACATTATTTTTTTCTTCAGAACAAGTAATATGGTTGGAAATAGAAAACTGCCAAAAACAAAACCTTGTGAGAAAATACAGAATGAGAAAGAGTGAGAAGTACAAAAATAAGCCAAAGCCACTCAGCTCTTTGCTTTGCCACAATTATTTCCTGACCTGTTTATTGCAGTAAGTGTCTATTAATGGGCTGACTCCAGCTCTCAGATGTGTGAGCTCTTACCCCAGTAGTTATGTTGAGGTAAAACCAAAGTGCAGACAACAAGCCCAAACCCTCCACAACCAGTTCTTGGCATTCAAAGAGTTAGCAAGTGCTAATGTAGTAATTAAATGTACCCAATGCTTTCTGACTTCACAGATGACATTCTGTGGTTTGCCTGCCCACCCAAAATGCGTGGGAGGGCAAACCCAAGTCTTAGAGCTCTAGCTGCACTAAGTGTCTCATCACTTTCCTTATCAAGATTTTCACAGTCACTGGGAAAGGGTTGCACCCATCAGCAGGAGACATTCCAGTACAGGAGACAAAATGACTTTCCTACAATTCAAGTTGCACAGGATTCCTACATAACCATGCTCCCTATCTCATCTTTTTCTGCTGTGCACCTTTTCCCTCCTATGAAGTTTTGCATTGCTTCTGCATCTGAATATAAAGGAAACTCATGGGAGAAAGCAGAAGTTTAAAGCAAAAGTAAAACACTACAGCTCCATGGACTCCTTAGAGTCATGACTGGGGTTGTTCTACAGTGATTCTGAGTATCTGTACTTTCAGGAAGCCTTTGACGAAGTCCCTGACAAAAAGTTCATAGAAGAAGTAGTTACAGGACCAGGGGTATTGTATTTGATGGCTGGGAAGTGCAGGGCAGAAGCAGGCTGGCAATTCACAGTGTGGCTAAGTGCTCACAAGGAGAAGCTACCAACACTTTATCTAGAGCAAGTGTTTGAAATGTGTCACACTGGAAAGTAGGGGAAACCACTGCAGCCACAGATGTACACAACGCGCCAGAGGCTTGTGACTCCAGAGAGGGCAGTGAAGAGCAGCAAAGAGGGCTGACATGATAGAGTGAGATGGCTGCTGGCAGCAGTGACACTTTTGGAGCCTTGGCACTGCTGGGATGCTTGCCTGGCAGCTGTATGGAAAGGTGAACTTTTCTTCTGCATGCCCTTAGCTTTCAGCAGTCACATACTTTAAACAGTATTTCTGTCTTTGGATATGTGTATTTTGAAACAGATGCATCACAAACATCTTCCTGTCTTCTCACTGGGGGTCTTCTGTGGGCTTGGTGCTGCTGACAGATGCCATCTCATTCCTCTTCTCTCTCCCTCCTCCTCTTACTGCTGCCAAACTCTCACCCTCTTTCTGACATTGTTTTTGGGCTCACTGTGGAGCTATCTGGTTCATCAGAATATGCCCTTTGTTTCTGATGTTCATTTCCCTCTCATTTCAGGACCTGGTTCAGCTCAGTGAGAGTTCCAAGAAACACCGGTGCTGCAGGGTGGGAATAAGTGGATCTGTATAATGGGAATGTAGAGGGGTGAGGACGAACTGGAGCATCACCTCCTGGCAGCAGTGATCCTGTCTGACAGCAGCTCAGTCAGGGTGTCCACCAGAGCTCGACCTCCTTGGTGGCCCATCACCAGGGAGAGGCTGGCTGAGTGCTCACTGAGGGCACTGCTCTAACCAAACTGGAATTTAAAAAAACAAAACAAAACAAAACAAAACAAAACAAAACAAAAAAACAAACAAACAAACAAAAAACCCACAAAAACCAAAAACAACAACCAAACCAGAAGGATTTGTGAGTACTTTTGTAAACAGGAACATGGAGATTGCATGCTATACCATAGCTATCAGAAAACAAGCAATGTGCTTTAGACAATTAAAAAATGAGTGAGATGATACCATTTACCTCTACAAAATCATTACAAATCTGTCATGTAAGGTGTGCTCATTGGGAGGTAGCCCAGTCTTTCTAGAGAGGACACAGAAATCTGGTGATAAAACAACTGAGGTGATGGGAGGCTTCTTGATGAAAAGTTGACTAAAAGGGCTTGCTCTTATTAAACAGGAGGTGAATAGAAAGGGACATAACATCCTATGGCACGCAAACAATGCATGTAATGCACCTGAGATAAAACTAAAGTGAAACTAAAAGATAACCATTTCCAGTAAAAGGTAAATACCTTTTCAGCAATCTATCATGTTCATTGCTACAAGATATGAAGAAAGTAAAGGAATTATTATGCATTTAGACATTTACACCAATAAAAGAATACGTATTTTTAGTCTTTGTAAGATATCTGGAAAAATTAAGGAGATAAATACTCACATGGCAGATGATAAACTACTTTCTCTCCCTAGTGCAGGTAGATTGGAAACTGTTTTGAATATCACACTACTCCACAATGGCTTAATGAGATCCTGGCACCTTTTCCTGAAACATCTGGAACTAGCCAGTTTCATGCAGGACACAAAATGCTTTAACCTTCTATGGAAATCCTCCTATTCCTAGCACGATGATGAAATCCCATGTGAGCACAAGTGCAGAGGATGTTGGGAGTCCATTTTTCTGACGCTAGGAACCAGGAATGCTTGAAGGACTGGGTAATGGTGTGACCCCAGATGCCCATCTCCCTGTCTCCAAAAACAGTGATTATGAGGTGCTGTGACAACCTCTGAGAAGCCATATAAAGGCATTCAAGGCAGAGTGCAAGACCCATCCCCTCTTCTTCTCAGCTTTAACTGAAGAAATATTTAGCAAATTGTGTAACCCAGAATTATAACAGATTTTCTCAACAAATGGCACTGTAGGCCTGTGTGATGGGAGGGTCTTCTTGCCACTGAGGCTAAGAGAAGAACAGCACCCATCCGTGAGCAGCATGTGCCAGGAAACTCAAATTAAGAAGCCTGTTCCATGTTAGATTAACAGTTCTTAATGGCTTTTGATCTGCCAGTCCATATGAATTTATAGTAAAAAACTAACTTGGTTTGGATCCATAAATAATCATAAACAAATGTTGGACCAGATAATCTTGCTCCTCCGTACAGAGGAGGATTTTGCAAACCTTTCAAAAACATTGTGTCTTGTTGAATTTGGGTAGAGAAGTTAAAGTTGCCTTGAGGCAGCTTTAACTTGTGTGACCGACACTTACAAAGCAAATCACAGTAGGTTTTGCTGACCTTGGCAAAATCAGAGGTCATATTTTCACAGATAAGCCCTTTTAGACACATTCCCCTGATGTATTCCCTGAGAAAAGGTTTCTTTTTGTACATCTACAGAATGTAATGCATGTCCTCACTTTCATTCTTCTCTCTTCGATGTATTACTGAGGCTATCGAGAAGGAAATTAAGTTCCTTTTAGAATATTTCAGTACAATTATTCAGGGCAGGATTCTCTGCCATGCTCTTGGGTATTTTTATATTTATGAGTTCTCTTTAAGGTTTTAATGGGACAGGAGCCACAGTAAGATGAACCAAATAGGACTCATAAAGAGGGACTTGGTACATTAGGGGCAGATTCTCATTCTTATTAGCCGTGTAACTTTTAATCCTCTAAGCAGTGGCAGTGATCACGATGTGACTTGTACTTGAGTGAGGTACAACTTTAGATGAACCCAGTCTTCAGAGTCTGGCCCTTCCTGATTCCATGAGAAAAGCTCAGAACAAATGGTAGCAATTTCCTGCTGAAAAAGAGCTGATGGATGAGGGAGGTTATTGGATCAACAGATCTTCATTTTCTCCATGACGTTTCAGGTAAAATTGGGATGAAAACAAAGTGTGGAAAAATAATAGGGTCCAGAGGGCTTGAAGAAGCGTAATACAAAATATTCTGGTTCCCTTCATACCTTTTGTGAGTTGCCCCTTTTAGTTGGAAGTAAGAGAGCATACGATGCCAAAGCAGGTCGAAGTACACCCATAACTGTGTGTGCTCCAATTAATTTATGGTAAATCTGAAGCAGCTGATGTAGATCAGTTTTCAGTCAAAAGCACTAAGCTGGGTCACATTTAGCATAGCCTGAGATCAGTTCCTACATCTCAGATGATGCAGTATGAGGGGACTGTGACCACCTTGGCCAAAGCCCCAGCTAACTCAGTATCCTGTCTCTGACACTGACTGAGAGTGTATAGGAAAATGGTTTTTGGGGTGCCAGTGATGCAGGTATATTCCCACTTTCTGACAACCTCTAACCCAGAAACTTCCTGAGCTGGAGATGTTGCCTTTATGCAGAATAGTTCAGGATGGTCTTTTTCTATGACTTTGTCCAACTTCTTTTTGGAACCCATGCAAAATTTTGGCAGCTACAGCTGTGCAAATTAATGCTTCAGGGTATCCTTAGTGCTGTGAAAACTTGCCACCTTTGTTTTGAAACTACCATCTTGTAGGTTCAAGATGTGATGCTGCATATTTCCCACTGTATAGAAAGAGTGAATCCCCATCCAACTAGTCCATGCTATTCAAGGTTATATTTAATTTCCCTACTGACCTCTCTAGGTATAAGATTCCTAGGTTATTTACTTGCTTCTTGAATATTTTCTTTCATACTTTTAATCACTGTTGGTGTGTGTTTATCCTCTTGTGTCCTTCTGTTTTTTCAAGATGATGAAGGACTGGAACTCCATAGATGCTTCAAAATACAGGAATAATGAGGATTTTGGGTTCTGTTCCTTTCCAACTAATTCCAGCTATACCAGTTGCTCCTTTGGTGCTGCTAAACCCTGAGCTAATGTGCTTGTAGAAAAGGTTGTTGTAAGACCAGGATGTCCTGAGGGTTAACAGGCACCTCCAAACTCATAATTTATCTCTGAATTTAGGGTTGCTTTTCCTTCTATGCATAGATGTTGTGTTCATAGATACCAATTTTTGTCTGACATCTTATTGCCCTGTTGCTTTGTATCATAGCGCTGGATCGTGATTCTGCATAGTCATCACTTATTTTTACAGCTTCAGTGGCTTAGTATCATCAATAAACCTTATTAGCTTACTCTCCATTGCCTTTTTTGCTGGTTAGTGAACAAGCTTAATGACACCAGCAGAACAGATCTCCACAGGACTTCCAAGTTTATTCTTCCTTTTTGTTTCTTTAAACTTTAATTCATGAGAGAGCTTTCCCTCTAGTTTAGTGTCTTTGTGAGCCCTTGGTAAGGGATATTGTGAAACCTTGTTGTAAATCTGTTCCTACTTTATCAACCAAATGAGCTACAACTACATGTTTGTGAAGTCTTTTAGAAAACTCTGCTGAATTTGTAAGACACAGCTTCCCTGCACAGCATCCTTCATGATTCTTCTCTATCACACTTTTCCATGTATCTACTTATTTCATGCTTTGTAAAAAGTTTCTACTGGTTGTTTTTCATACAGCTGACTTTGATACTGATTAGGCAGCTCCCAGTTTGCCCTGCCCTAACTTTGTGAAGCCACATGCCAACCAGTGATGCCTGAAACACCATAAAGAGCAGCCTGGAAGACAGAGTCATTCTGAAATGTCCAAGGGATGCAGTTATTGCTACAAAGACATTTTCAGGCCTCCTTCCTGGAACTGCCATCTGCTAGAAGATATGTGAGCATCAGTTGCTATGGTAGCACACAAAATACCATGTCCAAACCCTGGATACATGGAGTATAGGTCTAGAGCTGGGCTGTGGACCAAGAATCCCTGCAAGGTCTGGAGGATGAGCATTTCATCCCTTTCCTGGCCTATGCAAAGAAATGTTTTTGCTGTTGTAGACTCTCACAGCTGCCTTGAATTCAGTGGCAGACTTTGTCATCCTGGTTGGGAATGACAATATGTGGAGCTTCTTGTAAAACAAGCCTTCCTTTTGTTTTGCAAATCTCTGAGTGGAAAGGCCTGTAAGGAGCAGCAATGGGCTGCAGTGAGACATTTTGGTAACTGTTTCCCATGAAACTTATGCAACATCCATTGTGCTTGTGCAGCCTGTTGCAAAAAAAATGGATGCCATCTCCAGAATGTTGGCTGAATATTGATTTAGCAAATGGTGAGAAAGAGGGAATGAAATAAAAGGCTATTGTAGCTGGTGCTGCATATAAATAGCTGGGAGGTTAATTTATGTTATTTATGGAAATCTGGAATAGTGGGAATGCTCTAATGCTTATCCCAGCTAGACTATTAGTGCTGTTCTTATATGCATGCATCACCATGTTATCTAAATGTCGCTAAGCCCTCTTTAAAAGCAGTCAGGCAAAGCTTTAAGCAGACTAGAAAGGGGACTGTGAAAAAAAGTATCATTTTCTGTAACTATTTATAAACCTAAAGGGATGCATGTAATACAAGTGCACATAAGAAATGCTTTTATTTACCAAACAGTAGATAAAAGCTGCAATAAAAGAAGAAAAAAAAAGAGTCTACCTCTCCCAAAAGAACAACAGCTCAGGGTGATTTTTTTAGAAAAGCATATATATATCTAGTTGGCTTTTTTTTTTTTTTTTTTTTTTTTTTTTTTTTTTTTTTTAAATTCTGTTTAAAGGGGTGTACATATAACTAGTGGAATCTCTCTGAACAAAAGAAAACCCTTCAGACCAAACAGTGTTCAACGTGGATTTGCCTTGTACAAAACACAGACTCCTCACTCCTTTGGCTATGCAAATAACATAAATTAAGGAAAATGCAAATGGAATATGTATCTCCTCTCTTGCTGGAATGATAACCACAGCACTTCTATGATAGGCACTGTGTTTTGCTCTCAAGCCTTCTCTTTTAGAGGCTTGTGGAAAAGGTGTGACAAGGAGATCCAATGGTGAAATCACTGCTCTACATCTGCTAAAAATACTCACTGGCCAAAGCAAAGAGCAGATGGGAATATGCCAGAGGTGGGGAGGGAGGCAAGCCTGCAATGTGTATAAACAAATGCCCCAGTGACAACTGGAATGTATACAAAGCCATTGTTTGAGATTTCCTACACCTTCAGGGGCTCATTCTTCTGCTGAGATGCACAAACATAGATGCTATTCTGACAGGTATCTCAAAGAGTGTAAAAGCAAAAGCCACCTCTAAATATAGAAGGCTGTCACATGCTGCCTTTAGTCACATTTCAATTTATTGTAAACTGCAGCATGCCTCGCACCACATTTCTTTTAACCTTGGCGAGTGTTTGAAGGCATTTTTCATTTGGGCACATCCCTTTCTCCCCTCCAATTTGGAAATGCAAATGTAGATATGCAGTTGAAAATCAGGCAATTCGGATGGTCCTGTAGAGCTTTAAAATGTACAAGCATGCTTGAAACAACATGGGAAGTGGTGGTGAAGGGGGGAGCGAGTGGATGAGTCACTTTTAAAGCAAAGCAGGCAAACTGGGGAAAAAATAAAAGAAAAGAAAAAGATCTGTGTCTTGACTCAGTGCCCAGACTCTTAAGATGATGCTTCACTGCAGACTCTGAAGTTCAGCTTATTTTTCCTCTCATTTGTTCTTTTATTTTTATGTCTTACATAATGGAGCTTTGATTCATAGAAATCTATTTATATAGTCTAGGATTTGGGCCAAACTCTGAAGTCCTAGCTCTGTCTTTCCTCAGGCAAAATGGCCATTGTGGTTAGTGATATGAATGAGGTTTGCTAGGACTGTGTGTTCAGGGCTGGACTCCTGGGGGGGTTATTCTTGTTCACCCTGTAATTTCTTATATCCTCACTGGAAGAGTGATTTCATGTAGGGAACTCTAGGCTGTATTGCAGCTGGAGGAGAAATTTCCTGAAAGAGACAAAATATCCCAGCTCTCACTGCTGAGGCCAATATGAGCCTATGCTCCCTCTGCATGCCCAAAGGCTACCAGTCAGCACTTCAGGTCTTTGCTTTTTGCCTTTTTCCTCTCTCTTCACATCAGTCCTGCAAGAGCACAGACGTGGAAGCCACATGCCAGCCGTTTGCTGGGAAAGCCCTGACATGAGGATAGGGGTGTTCCCCCTTCCTGGGGCTCCAGGATGGGATATTTGCTGTGGAGAAGGAATGGCTGGAGCAGGAGGCACTGCCACGGCCGTGCTGCAGTGTGTGTTTTTGAGGACTGCACTTGGCTGGTGTAACTGAGGACAGGCAACTGAATGGGATCTTGGAAGCAGAGAGCAGGAGCTGGCTTCCTTCAGAGCAGCTTTGCTTGGGGCAGTTGGGTGTGAGCAGAGGACCCCACAGGGTGGGTCTGTCCGAGGAGCTGGCAGAGCCAGCTGACCTTTTATCTGACAAGCTGGCAGCAAGGAGATGGCTGCCAGAGAGAGAGCTTCCCACTGACATCAGAGTTATTCTTGGGGCTAGATGGAAAACAGCGAGAGATAATGCTCTTTGCTGTAGTGATGAGGCTGATTTCAAATACTTTGCATGAAAATAGCAGCCCAAGCCCAACTAAGTAGGTCAGAGGAGCAAAACTGAGGGAGATTGTTTCACTGTGGCACAGGGGCTGGTGGTTTTCTCTAATAAAGTACAAACCCAAAAAGAAGCTCTTTCAGGGGCCAGAAATGTCCAGGAATAGTCTTAGCAGTCTGCTAATACCTCAGCTCATCATCCAGGGTTTCTTGCAGGGTAAATGCTCTTATACTCTTGTTTTGGCTTTGTTGTTGTTGTTGTTGTTGTTGTTGTTGTGGTTTCCTGATTTGTTTTTTGGTTTGTTTGTTTGCTTATGACTCCTGGTAAGAATGCAATGTCTATGATAGTACTACTTCTTGGCCATATTTGATGACACAATGTTCATATTTTTAGCCAAACTAAAAGAGATCACTGTAATGATTCAGGGACAATGTTTTCAGTGCATGTTGGAATACCCACCTCCACACACACACACAGAGACA
Source organism: Aegithalos caudatus (assembly GCA_013389925.1). NCBI lineage: Eukaryota > Metazoa > Chordata > Aves > Passeriformes > Aegithalidae > Aegithalos > Aegithalos caudatus. Next base: position 73,350 of record WEIU01001684.1, on the reverse strand, counting down.
CATAAGTATTTATATATAGTTCTCCCTCTATATACAAAGATTTTTGTCTTATGACCGATTTGTCACAGTACAGAATGCAAGAGCCACAGAGATAAGTACGGTAGTTTTTGACAATACCAGAGTAATGAAATAGCCAAACAAGCACTCCTTAGTCCTTCACTTCCTCAGCTATTATTCTTTGAATGCTAGAGATAAATGTCATTTGTAAATCCCACTCCTTGCTAACATTAGTACTATGCATATGCACTTCCTTTGACAAGTAACCCTGCCAGTGAAATCTGTAAGGCAGCAAACTCTAAAGTTTTCTTTTAAGCACAGATAATTACTGATTGGGGGCATCTGTCTCTGCTGAACACCCACACTCACTCTTCTTTAAGTGTTCCAGGTTGGTGACTTACAGTCAAAGAGCCTTGAAACTTTTGACATCCTTTCTCCTAATTATGAACTTTGTTATCAACTTTCTCTGCTGGAGTGGCTTTTCCCTTTCCTTTTCTCTTTCCTTTTGGAGAACTAGCTAAGCCTATGGCCTTCTACTCTGCTCCTTTTCTCACACAACCCAGCCAACTGAGCTGACCCAAAGGGTACAAGACAACTCTGAGCTTGTTGGCTCAGCCACTGCTTGGGCTCCTGCCAGCTCTACAGCAGCACCACACAACAGAGAGCAGAGCCACTCTTGTACAATGCTGTCTCATGTCAGAAAATCTCAGGACCTCACTTGTGTGTGGGAAATAATCCCTTCCTCACAAGAAAAGTGCTCTTCATCAGAAACCTGTTTTCTCCAGATAGAAGTTTGTGTCTGGTTTTGTTACCATAGGAGGCACTGTGAGGGGCACAGCCCATGGAGGTAGATCACTCAGTCCAGTGGGCAGACCTACTCTGTCCCTCAGCCCAGAGAGAAGAGCTGCATTTTCTCTCTGTGGTCCTCTCCCTGCTTTACCATATCAAGTGAGGGGCTGATAAATTGCCTCAAGCCAGCATCACTTCACTGCTGTGCTGGAGCAAAAGGGCTCTGAGGACCTTCCAGGTCTGAAGTCTCTTAAGGTCCCATGAATTGTCTTCTAGAGCTGGCTGCCTTTCCTCCACTGGCTCTGGGCAGGTCCTTGGGAATCTGGCCTCTGAAGTCAGCCCTAGAGAGGAGGGAAAACCTGGTATTTGTGAATACCTCTGTCCCTTGTCCTTCCTTGAGGAAAGGATGGAACCAGAGATTTTTGTGAAGATGTGGATTGTTTTCTTACTCTATATGCTTTTCTCTTTATCTTCCACTGTTGTGGTTTTGTTTTACCCTGCTGTATTTGCTGCAAGCTCATCTGTTCCTAGTAATTTTTTCCTATCAAGAAGTTGTTGGTACTATTAGGAGGAGGGAAGGTGCTGAGTTGCTTTTGGGGTGGATAGAGAAATCCCTGCTGGGTATTTAACGTACATTTGTTTTTGATTTACAGAAGTGTTTGGGTTCTAAGTCTGCTGTTGAAGATGAAATGAAGTAGTTCAAGTAGTTCAGTAGGATTTAGCTGAATTACTGTAAGAGGTATGCTAACAAAATTTGTAGTGTCTTTTCACGGAGGTCATGAAGCCTTGAAATAGGGAGGAGATTACTGGACAAGTTAAATTTCCTCGGAGTTGACAGCTTTACCTTTCCCCAGACAGCAGCTCATTTTAATTGTAAAGGAAGATATTCTCTGTTCAAAGCTCAGCATTTGACTGATGTATACAACACCACACTGGCAACATTAGTCCCTGGCAGCCCTAGGCAGGTTGATGAGAGAAGCAAATTCTGCAAAACAAGGAAACAAAGGCAAGTGGGAAGCCACACAATGAATTTCTTGTCTGTATGTATGTGAAGTTCATTGTCAGAAGCCATCCTTTCCTCCAACAGTAGAAGGCTGCAATTGTGGAAATTCTCAACAATGGTTTTGAAGTAACAGATGCTCTAGCATCTCTAGGCAGAAGAACTGCATGTTCAAAGGGACAAAAGGGAAGGGCCATTAAAGCCCAAGAAACTGTAGCAAGGAAGGATATACACATAGTTTCTCTGTATAAAGCCGGCAATTGAACAGCTTCCCTTGGAACTCCCATCACTCTATCTTAGATTCAGTTCTGTATCTCAAAATACAGAACTGGTTAAAGGCAGAGAAATTTTTCAAGTTCTGCTAAAGGATTTTGATTAGAATTTGTCTGTTTAGGAATTTTTTCCCTGATACAGTGCTGTCTGTGCTTTCGATGTGAATCTGTAGTTTCACATCTAGACTGCAAGTACAGAATGTCTGTAGGGCCACGTATAAACAGTCACATAAACAGCTGGCAGTGGACAAAGGAATCACTTTGCTGAAACAGGTAATTGGTGGGCCAGTTGCCCAAAGGAAAAGGTGATTCTCCTTTCCTGAAAAAGCTGTAACAGGCCTTCTGGCATAAAGATTTTTAGATATTAGTGGAAGCATTTTTTTTCTTCCAGTCTAAGTAATTAGTATTTTCTCTTAGAAAAACATGCCAAGTTTATGCCCCAAAGATTTGTTGTTCATACTCCATCTACATATAATGATTCCTGGCTGTCTGGATTTATAACATCTCAACTTCCAGCATCTTAACATTTTAATTGCAGCAGTAACTTTACTGCAGTGGTCATTTCCTTTGCCTACTGCTTAGATTACCCAATCATCACTTTTTCTTTTCTGGCTCCTTTCTCTCTGTGGTGATCACATCCCTGTACTGGCTCTCATCTCTTTGTGATATCAGGCAGAAATAATTTCTCTTTGCTTGCAAGTTCTAATAGAGCCTGTCCCCACCCTGCCCATAAACCTTCATTCACTGTCAGGAGGCTGACTTCCACCTTCACCAGCCACAAGCAAGCACCTCTGCTGTTTTCTCCTCGGGCTTGGGTGGAGCTCCTGATTAAAGATGTGTAATGCTCTCTCCCTTTCTTCCACCTCCTGTTCTCAGAAAGACTTTCATTTGAACACTGCAGGCCAAAATCTTGTCTGTAGTTTGCTGGACCTGCAGGATGGCTGAAATTGCCCTGTGGTTTGTTGTGTCTCTGGATCTAGTTTTTCATGTTTGTGCTGTAAGCAAGGACTGTGTTCTTGTGTACTGAATAGTACGGTGGGGATCCCAAGTCTGTGACAACCACCAGTGACTCATTGCATGGGAGCGTGCTTGGGCAGAAAGAGAGGAAGGGAGGGGAAGGTATGCAGAAATTTTAAGAAGCTCCTTTCCCTCCCTTTAAACACTCTCTTTGATACACCTCAGCACCGTCCCTTGGGGGGAATAATGTGCAAACCTCACAGACCTTTACTTCAGCCTCCAGCTCCAGCCTGGCTTTCTCCAGGAATGCAGGGAGCTACACAGAATGCTTTCAGATATTGCATTACAGTCTGAAACCAAGGCAGTGCTTTTGAGTGGAAAATCCAAGTCAGCCTCAAAGAATTAGGAATTTGGTCAGTAGCCAGCTCCTTCAAGTAACTCTGCTTTTTGCATCACCCTGCTCTCCCTTTTCCTTTAGTCTTAGTCTTGGGAAGAGTTAGGTTCTCTCTCTCTCCAGGAGTTTTGCTATTCTGAACCATGCAGAATTTTACTGTCAGGTGCATCCTCCCTCTGCAGTTCTCCCTGTGAGGAGAGGCAGCACATGCAAGAGAGAAAAGAGTGCTGTGAAGGACTGTTTATAAATTACTTCAGTGAGGCAGAGTGATGTGTCATTCTGGCAGAGAGCCCATTAAAGAGGAAGCACTACTCCTGAATGCATTCAGCTGGGGTTTCTGAGAACTCCTTTATACCCACTCATTATTCATTTCACATTCTGGAAGTAGATGGTCATGTTTGCCTATGTGACGCAGATCCTAATAGTTTTCTGCAGTACTACATCATTTAGCTCTCAGCTAATACAAACCCAAGCTAGTAATTAACATTAAATGCTGAGAAATGGATCTGATGTGATGAGCACTCAGCACATAATGAGAATGCTGTGATTTCTTACTTGGAAGCCATCGTGGTCTTACAACATAACCAGTTGTTACAGATGCCCAAACAGAATTGGGATTAACAATAGGATCTGGTTACACTTGCAAACCTAATTGCTGCTAGTCTGGTAGAAGTTGCACTCTCGGGCTCCACTTTGACAGATAACAGCTCTGGCATCTGTTGTCATTTCATAATGGTGTAATGCTATTTATGCCACAGAAATCCCAGCTGAGCCGTGAATTACACGTAGATCAGGCACACCACAGAAAATGCAGCTGTGTTGGGGGACAAGGCTTGCAAGCAACAGCTCTGCAAGGCCAATGTGTACACTGTGGAGTGGGACAATGTAAATTAATCATAATAATTATTAATAAAATTATTAAAGTGCCAGCAAAACTGCAACCTGAGCATGCCAGACACTGCAAAAACAGCAGCTGGTTTCTGATGGACAGATAGGCAGCCAGGAAAAAAAAAAAAAAAAAAAAAAAGCCTTAACAATGGGTAGGCTGGAGATTTTGTCCTTGATTACCCCTAAGAAGACAGGTGCCAGGTGGGGGTAAATACACTGCAGCCCTTCTGTCTTCTGATGCTGTCAGGATGCTGGTGTGGTAGTGACTCTGAGGGCTCCTGTGGGACCATAATCTCCTCAGGGTTAAGGATGAGGGTACGAATGTTCTGGGATGAGCTCTGAGTACAAGGGCGTGTTCCCAGCATCCCTGTTCTTCAGATTAAGCTGTAGAGGGGAGAGGCCCCAGTTTCTTGCCCCATGCAACACAAGTGCAAAGCTCCAACCCCTCCACACTGTGGGGTCCAGGCCCTGAAAAGCCACCCAGGGGAAGACTTGTGATGGAGAAATGCAGAGAAAAGCTGTCCCTTGCTGTAAGAGGGAGACCTCACCTTCCCTGATTTACCTGTCACTGCTGTTGCTGCTGCATTTCTCCCTAAGAGGGGAGAAACTCACTGAGGCAGAGGCAATGAGGGGACATGGTTCCGCAGCCCATGGATTGCCCCATTGCCCTGTGTTTCTCCAGCCTGGATGCTCAGTGCTTGTGGCAGGGGAGGAGAAGGGACACAAAGCAGTGCTTAAAAAGAGAAGAAGTGGGGTGACCTCAGTTGCCCAAGTACCTTCATCTAGTTCTCGATCCAGGAGGAAATAGACTGCTATGTTTAAGCACAGCAAATAATGTGATGGCAGCAAATATGAGACTACCTGCGTGCTTCTTGTCTTGGTTTGGGTTTTTTGGCACGGGGGGAGGGAATTCCTCTGTAGGGCTGTATCTCCAGTTGGAAAGTTGCAACACAAGTGGAAATAAAAGGCAAGTGGGAGAAGGGGTGAGGAATGAGAATATGGGAGAAACCAGATAAAAGCAGAGGATGAACCCAAAGTGAACAGATCACAAGCAATTTGCAAAGACTTGAAAAAAAGGTTTGATCAACACATGCCAGAGAAAAGCCAGCCTGTACTGTGGAAAATTTTGAATGAACTGTATCAGACTTTAGCCTCACCCTGACCAAAGTATTCCACATCTATATCAGGCAGATAACAAAGTTCTCGTGAAAGTTCACACACAGTAGCAGCTAAGAAAATACAGTTATGTGAATCCTAATAGTGTAAATACAGATAGAACACTGACAGGTAGTCACTGAGTTTACCCTGGAAAAATTAAGCATTGAATGGATTCTACTAAAACTGGAAATTTTCTCAAGCCCAAAGGCTGAATCACAAAACTTGCTTTCCTGGTAGGTGCAAAGCATAATGGTCATTAATCATGTAGCTTACTACGAAATATTTTATTTTTCTTTTCTTTCCCTGTTAAAAATACACTGTTTAAACTGTTCTAAACTGAGCTGAATAGAAACTTTTGTATCAGATTCAGGGTGATCGAAAATACTGCTTCAAAGCCATCTCTCTTGGGCTTATGGCTTTGCTTTGTGTATTTTTAAGATTTTGTTTGCTTAGAATAGCCTTCAGTTGAAACAGCAGGCATTATAATGTACCCCCTCCTTGACTAAATTAATCCCTAAAGACACAGAAATAGGTTCTCAAAGGGAAACTCTTCATGTACCCTTTCAGTCAGTCCTTCTTTTCTCTGTGCTTTTATTTTTCATTTTTTAGTATAGAAATGTCACAGTCATGATCTATCTTGTTTTTAGGCTGGTAATTCCATTTCCCAGCTTTGTTCAGTTTTCCCTGAGCAGTTGGGTCCAAAATGCACAAAGGAAAAAATAAACATGTTTGAGTCCAGTGGGGTAGCTAAGGTCAGCTTTGGGCCCACAGTATGAATGGGGAAAGGATAATCTCTTGCAATGTGCCTTCATGCACATCCTACAATGGCATATATATTAATTTTTAATGTATTAATTTTCTAAATTATTAATGACAGAGAAATAGAATAAAAGGAGGAAAAGAAATGGCAGACAGTACCTAAAAACAGCGTTCCTGTGCAGCCAATGATATCTTTCCTCTCTTGGTATGCTCTAATTCTCCTTCTGTCCCCCCTGATCCTCTTGTGGACACAGCTGTGATTGGACACATGCTACCTGACAGCAGTGGGGGTACCCAGACCTCATCCTCCTGAGGCTGAGCTTTGCAGACACCCCAGTGCTGGTGTCAATGCCAAATCAGGGATCTCCACCTCACCCTCAGCCACTCTTTTCTCTCCTGCAGGGATTTTTTCCCATACCTGTGCTGACAATGTTGCTTGTCTGTCTGTCCCTGCTGTAAATTAGGTCAAGAATCTCTTCTGTGTGAAGAAAGATGCAAATGTATACTTTTGGGGCTCCTAGGTCAAAATCCATTTAAAATCACTCTCAGAATGGATACAGTGCATGGGCAGATCTATGATTTGATGAATCAGATATCTTTTCTTTGACACCACCTTTTTTAATAGTGTCAGTGTGTGTTCCTGCAGATGACACTGTACAGACCTGACCTCTGCCTCCTTCAGCCTCTGCTCATCTGTCTAGTGGGAGCTGCTGTTGCCTCACAGTGCTATACAGATCAAAAGCAGCTAGTTAAATATGCCTACAGATTTTCAGACCTGCATCTACATCTCTCTGTGTATTTGGGTGACACACAGCACGACTGATGCTGATCTCGATTGCACCTTTTCTGCATTACCGTCAAACAAACAATGAAAGAGCCATGAGTGGAATCCTCTAAGGTATAGCTGTCTGCATGCCATCTCCCCGCTTGAGTTCTTTTGGTCGGGAAGCCTGCGAGAGCAATCCTCTGCAGGAGCTTTTATTTTAAATTAAAGATGCTACAAGACTATTATGTCACGAGGCATCATGAAAAATACCCTTTCAGGAGATCAGATTGACACTTCCGCCCTGCAAGTGCACAGTGCAACAGCTACACACGTTGCTCATGTTTGTGTAGGCGCTGTGTAAGGTCCTCGAGGGCAGGCAGGGAGGCACCGCTTTGTTCTCTCACCTGCGCTGAATAAAGAGAGTTGTTGGTGCGCTGATAAACCCTGCCGCAGACCTTTGTTATGCTTGGAAGAAAAACAATGCCATGTGTTACAAAGCCCCATAGGTGATAAGAAAAAGTTTGCTTTGTTTTGTTTTAAATAGGGGTTGCTTTGTGCATAGGCATATGCATTAAGGGGATAGGCAGTGATGAGGACAGCCAGGTGAGGAGATTGACAGCTGCTTTTAGAAACCTGAATTTCTTACTCTGTGCTTTTCTCCTGAGCCATCGTCAGCATCTGTCCAACACAATCTAACTAAAATAGCCCTGCTGGAAAATTCAAGGCTGAATTTTTTTCATCACCTGGGTGCCCAGCTGCCAAAGCAGTAAGCACTTAACATCTCTAGGCATGAAATCTGTAAGAAACCTGGCCTTCTGTTTGCCCTCCACAGCATCCACTTTTGGAAAGATAGATAGTGTTCTGCAATACCTTCTCTGGAGACTGCACTGAGTCCTGCATGGAGCTCTGAAGTTGTGAGGAAACTGACAAGACTGGACCTTCTTACATTTGGCCTCCACAGAACCGCTGGGGCATGGACACAAGATGTATCCCTGTGTCTGGCCTCTCTGGAATCCTGGTGCACTTTTTCATACTGAAAGAGGAAGTACAGGATTGCTGCTTTGGAAAAGCCACCACTGCAAGGAGAAGGGAAGACCCTGAGGAATAGCACTGCGGGTAATCCTGAGGACCCTTGGCAGGAGGAGTGTGACTGCCAGGTTTTGACTCTGTACCACCTCGTGCAAGATCACATATGCACAAGCCACAGTTATCCCCACACCTCCTCTGTGCATCAGGACAGCTGTTAGCAGCTGGTGTCACCACTGTGAACCCAAGGGCTCTTACCAGAGGCAGCCCCATCTGTGTGATTTTGACTTCCAAGCCAGGCAAGTGAGATGGCAGTGCTTCTCCAGGTTGGTAAAGAACAACATGAAAAACATGAACAGAACCCAGAGGAAGACCACCAAGATATATTGTGGATTTTTCTACCTCTTTGATTTTTAAAATTATTTTTAATATGGTAGAGTGAACTCACCTATCTCTGTTCTTTTACAGATGAAGGAAACACATCCACTTTACCAAGAAGATGGATGGATAGCTCATAATCTGGATTTGACACCTGACATAGTAAGTCAGAAAGGGCTAGTAGCTCTCATTCTTTATTTATTGAACTTCTTCAGACCCCAAGAAAGTGCTAAAAGGGCAGACTATATTTCTTACTTATTTTTAAGCTTTAGGTCATGTTACAATTTTATGCCTTCTGTTCTTCTGCAGTGGCCTATTCCAGTCATAAACCAGTGATGGCCTGGGCACATTTAGTCTGAGAGGATTTCAGATGGCTGTTGTAATGGAGAGTGACCAGTCTTTCAGTGTGGGGTCTGTGCTTTATCTGAGCTG